>JAXIVH010000014.1:5862282-5866285 GCA_036785325.1 Urophycis tenuis | reverse complement strand
TCAACTTGGCAACATAAAAAAAAAAAAAAAACACACGCCAACAGGAAACCAGGTGTGGAGGGGGAGGGTTTCGCCATCCTCGCCCATCTGGCGTCTTTCCCATCATCACGTCAGCTCCAGCCGGGCGTGTCCTGAGACTCGGGTCTCAGGACGATTGGACGGTTGACGTCAGCGGACGCACGGATGCGCCTTTGTCGGCCAGGGCCGTGCTTCTGTCCACCGGGCCATGTGTCTGCCCACCAGGCCATGTCCTGCGTCTGTCCCACGAGGCCATGTATCTGTCCACTTGGCCGATGTGTCTGTCCACCAGGCCTTGTCTGCGTCTGTCTGCCGGGGCCGTGCCGGTCCGTTGCACGGCCGCCCGTCGGCCCCATTGGCATGTCAGACCGCGGGCAGAATAAAAGGCTCCGCTGCGTACCGATCGATGAAACGCGCTCGGCTACCGGAAAAGCTATTTGATTCGGAAAACACTCACCGCCGGCCGCCACGGAGAAACGAAGCTGAACGGGTCACGTCGCAACGGCTCCCCGTGACTGGCTGCTGCGTTTAAAGCACTGAATGCTGGCGTCAAACCGCTGCGGTCAAAGCCACCGCATTTTAGTTTCTGTGCCAGTTCAAGGATTTGCACGCATCTGTCGTCGCACACGGACAGAGAGAGACAGCCTGGCCCGACCTCGACTCTGAAGGGACCCGACTCGCCGACTGAAGAGCTCTCCCTCTGGGTGACGCAAGGACCCGACCGACCGGGGTGTCCCGTACTCCCGCCACAGGTCACAGGCCGACAGACCTGCAAAGCACTGTGATGTAACTCGCCGTGTCATCCGCGATACTTTTCTCTCGCCGCACTTTCCACCAATGGCCGCAGAGCACCACTACAAGGCGAGTCATCTCATTATAAGGTTTTTTTTTTTTTTTTTTTTTTTTTTTTTACTTGAACTTGAGTACCTTCGCCCAAATTTATCCCCTGCCACCGAGGATGCTGTCATTGTATTCTATTTCTCTTATTATGCACACACAAAAGAAAAAAAAAAAAAAAAACTTTCCGCCTGACTGTTGTTTGAGTTGTTTCTTGGAAGCAACTGCCGCCGAGGCAAGACCCAATCATTTCTCCTCAGCTGTCCTCCCCGTGACACACCGGGGCGTGCTGTCGGGCACGTTGCTCAGGTGTTGCTCCCCACCACTATCATTAGCGGTCAGCGTTTTCCCAGAAACCCTGGCGGCTGCGGAATGCAGCGATTGCGGTGGCGGCGGCGGCGGCGGCGGCGGTGGTAGTTGTACGGTTGCGGTGTTTGCGCCGCGATGCACGGGCTTGTGCTCGGAAGGTACTGGAGCTTTCCGCGGCACAGGTAATAGCCGTGGATGGCTATGTAATCATGGCTCTTTGTTCTGGGCTCTTACTTGGCTGGCTGCTGCGGTAGGGTGGGCTGCTGTGTGTGTGTGTGTGTGTGTGCGCGCAGGACTCACACACACACACACACACACACCACACACACACACACACACACACACAACACACACACACACACACACACGCACCACACACGCAATTGCCTTGCAATACAGACCTTCTGGACAGTTTGTATTCCGCATTCAAGCCTGCAGTCAGGCTGAATGGGAAATCATAAAAGATAAATAAGCGAAACCTGATTGCAGATGAAAGGCTCCACGGAGGATTGTGTGTCCAATCTTTATTTAACCGCGCTGTGTAACACGCGGGGGGTTCCGACTTGAAGACAGACGCGATGAACCGTGCTCGCAAGAGGCTTTAAAGTCTGGAACAACACAGGTGACCCAGAAATCACAATGTAGATTGAGTAAGAACTATGAATATCTCAGATCATTATGGAAGGGGAGAGGCGCAAAACATGTTGAGGCATCTAAAATCCCCTGCCAAAATATTATGATTATTATCTCAAAAGAGACGGAGAGAAAAAGAGAAAAGAAGAACTAGAGAGAGGAAGAAAAAAAAAAAGATTTAATGAAGGGGCCGATGGGTGCAAGGAAGGTTTCATTTTGACAGATTTATGGGGGGGACCGTGCACGGTGCACTGTACTGTGTTGTGAACCAGCAGGGCTGCTTATATTTACATAGGTGAATGATTTACAACTTGGCAACGGGCTGAACTTTTTCCTGAAAATGCCCGAAACATTTCATTATCTTCCCCCCCCCCCCCCCCCCCCCCCCCCCCCAGAACGAGAAGAAGGGAGAGGTGACAAAGGCACTCACACACGAAGAAGGGGAAGAGACCGAGAGACAGACAGAGAGAGAGAGAGAGAGAGAGAAGAGAGAGATAGAGAAGCGAGGCTCAGTTTAAATTACGAGGGATATCGGCAACACTGGCCCTCGCTATTGATTTTGTGACCCACAGAATATCTACGTAAGCCGCTAACTCCAAATGAGCTCTTATTAAATATTAATGCTGTTGGTTTAGGGTTTAGACATATAATCCTGAATTATAATCCTGCTGTCTGCTCCCTGCTCAGGCATTACTTCTGTCCTTCTCTTTTCTTATTTCTGTTCCTTTCTTTTCCCATTCTATAAGATATGGGCTGAGCAGCCGGCTGCCCACCTGGAATCCACCTCAACCCTTTCATTAGGACTTGAAATGAATTCCCGCTGGAGCAGCAAGGTGGCCATTCTTTCATGAGCACACCTGCACGCCCGCGTGTGGAGCCCAACCAGCGAATAAACACCTTGTCTTGCTTTAGTGCCCTTTAGCCAGTCCCCGGAAAACAACATCTGGCCTCTCTGCTCCTGAATTCACACCCACACTTGGCCTGGCCGTGATGGGGACAGAACGAAAGATATAGATTTACATTAAGAAATGCTTGTACTTTGCCTCGCTGTACGCACTTTAATTGAAATGATAATTGAGATTCAACAATGTGCCCGTTAAGCCTGACATATAAGTTCAGATCCCAAAGAAGGGGGTCCCCTGGCATTTCAGGTGTTTCATCTGGACTGTAGGGTGCTTGATAGATGACATTTACCGATTCCTTTTAGCAATGTCGCACTATGAAAGCAGAACTGACATTTCTGCAATGGCAGCCGCGGGGCCCTCGGCAACCGGTGCCAGGGATGCGCCATGGCAACGGAAATATGTCATTGTTTCGCCCGTGTCGCACAAAGGTCATCTCTCGCTCCATAAGGTCGAACGGCTGTTTGTGTAGCTTGGGCCTTCGGTCACAATCAAGCCTCGGCCCCGTCTCTGTTGGCTGACAATGGACCGAAGCTGCGAGCTTCAAAACTGTTCTGAACGTCCGCTCGTCTGCTGAAGTTCTCTAGGTGGGAGGTTTGCAGACGTCTGCGAACAACTCCTGCTGCAGCGCCAGCATACCTCGACTTCTGCCAGACTCACTTAAGACGTGAGGTTGGGGAGTTTTATGATGAACAGAGGCACGCGTAAGAGGGAAAAAATGAAGAGGCGCAAGTTGAATTACGTCGTCTGGTAGGCATGTAGCAGCACTATTGAGATGAATGCAGAGTTGGCTTGGTGTTGTGGTGCGCCATAAATTGTTCCAATGTAGGTCGTGACGATGCAGGCATGTCTTAACAGTGTCAGGATAGTCCGGATGAACCGCTAACAAAAAAAGATGCAGGTTCTTCTCACTGTCAAAGACAACTCTCTCATGTGTTTCTATCACATTCACCTGCGACCGTCGAATACTATCTAAGCCAAACAGAGCTTAGCCATGCTCGTGCGTAACCCCACAATACCTTATAACCTCACAATCAAATCAAGTGGATTATCTCTGAGCGTCTCTCCAGAACAACAACGGTCCCCCCTCCCCCCCCCCCCCCTCCCCCCTGTTATTAACCTTGGATTCACATTCACGCTCCACGGCGTCCACACAGTCCGACGGCGGATGCCGCTGTGTTACTCAGGAGCGACCGCGGCGAACACAAGACCCCTGCAATCACATCCACCGCTGGGGCCACAGGGGGCTGCCGGGCGCCATGCATGGCAGAGGGGAGATGGAGGGGAGGGGGAAGACAGGGAAG
>JAXIVH010000014.1:5834782-5857282 GCA_036785325.1 Urophycis tenuis | reverse complement strand
TATGTTCCACGCTCGGGCAATCGCATTACGGCATCAGCCACAAGGTTAAAACCCGCGGCAGGCCGTAATTATTTGTTTTGCGTGGCGCGCGCTGAGAGCACAAAGATATTCCCCTCTGTGATTAACCGATATCCGCGGCGAGAATGCGGTGATCTTATAACAGCAAATGTTTGTTGTTTATACCGTGGATGAGGGCAACCGGCTGCCTGGCTGGGGCTAACAAGGGGATGGAACCCACCGGAGGAGCGCTGAGGCAGAGAGGCGCTGACGGAGATGGACAGCGGCCTCTACTTGGAGAGAGAGAGAGCGGATAAAACGGGCCTTTCAGCCTCCTCTCAGACTCTCTCTCTCTCTCTCTCTCTCTCTCTCCTCTCTCTCTCTCTCTCCTCTCTCTCTCTTCTCTCTCTCTCTCTCTCTCTCTCTCTTCTCTCTCTCTCTCTCTCTCTCTCCCTCTCTCTCCTCTCTCATCCTCTCCTTCTCTCCTCTCTCTCTCTCACTCTCTCTCTTTGTCTCTCTCCATGAGGTTGTCTAAGGTGCGGGCCTCGGGCCACATCAGATACGGGCGAGCACTTCTCCTGTTCCTCCTGTAGGCACGCTCGGCATACAAATTATTCACCACCTCCTCCGCCGAACCTCCCCTGCTCACCTCACTCAGCCGGAGCAAATGAAGCCCCTTTGTCAGGTTTCATCGCTGTGGGCCATGGGTAATAATAAGGCGCAGTATGAGCAAATTTTTGGGAGGTAAACATAAGCCAAGAGCAATAGCAAAGGGTGTGGCGGCTGTCATGCGAGCTATATAGCTCAGGGAAGTGCTTTATGGCTCTGAGTGTGTGTGTGTGTGTGTGTGTGTGTGTGTGTGTGTGTGTGTGTGTGTGTGTGTGTGTGGTGTGTGTGTGTGTGGTGTGTGTGAGTGTGTGTGAGTGGTGTGTGTGTGTGTGAGAGTGTGTATGTGTGTGTGTGTGTGTGTCTGTGTGTGTGTGTGTGTCTGTGTGTGTGTGTATGTGTGTGTGTGTGTGCGTGTGCACAGTTTTATATTTATCATCGCAGTAATTCAAATAGGAATCAATTAACATTGTTAATTTGGTAGATGCTGGGTTTAAATTACAAGTTTCCCTGCACTTTAATAGTCTGATGTTGATCTGGCAGTACTTAAAGCGGGAATTTCTGAACAGCTTTCACTGCGGCTCGTCTCGTTTGCAAGTATAATATCCCCCAGTACAACAGCACACGTTTTGGTGCAATCGCTTTGAATTTCAGTGTCTGCAGTTTTGAATGAATCACATCTTTTTTGGTGTGATGCTCTCTAAAAGGCATGGATACGTTGGTTTTAAAAATGCATGACATTAAACCAGTCCATTACGGGGCCCTATTGTTTATCAGTCTGCCGGGGACGGAAAACTTGAGGGTTGAAAAACGTGAAAAGAGTGTGAGAATAAATTAGCTGGCAGTCGTTGACGTTGCTGAACGTTAACAACGCAGCTGTCACGGTGTGTTTACGTACATTTGTGCCAGACAAGTAATATAATTACCCTCCCAAATGCTACAGCACAGAATGTTGTTACCCGCATGTTAATTAATCCCGTCCTCAATTCCCGCCAAAGTATTTGATAATTTTTGCTTGCGGCATGTGACGTGGTTCGGTGTCTTTGATTGCCGGCCGAAAGGTTGTGGGTTCGAACACCAAGATGCGAGATGCCTTCTGGATAAAAGTGTCAAGCTCGCAAAGCTAAATTACTGATAGTAAACAGGAAGCCATTGTGGTGACTTTCAACGAATACCGCTTACAACCCAGAATTCTCCTTTTTACAAATCCATCTGTCTGTAATACAAACAGTCCCACACCACCGGGCCAGATAAGACAAGCCAGTCTGTACATAAAAGGAGGAAGGCATCCAAATAAGTCAAAGGACAATAAATCTCCCTGACACCCGGTGGGATGGTCTGCGGTTTGTCCGGCCAGGATTAATTTCTCAGACCATCTTGATCCCGCACGTCTCTCTATCTTTCAGCTCTGTGTTCTCTTCAATTTATCTGTTTCAATATCCTCTCTCCTGATGAATCTGGGAGCGAGGCGGTCACCTGATGTTTAAATCCCATCCCAGTGCATTATGGTCCAGCAGCTCAGAGCACCGATGGGCTGCAGAGATAGAGCACAGAGGACAAAGGGAAGACAAGACCACCAGGCTCCTCTGTGTACTGGGACCCGATCTGTGTGTGTGTGTGTGTGTGTGTGTGCATCTATTCATGTGTGTGCATTTATGGTGTGTATGTGTGTGTGTGTGCATCTATTCATGTGTGCGCATTTATGGTGTGTATGTGTGCATCTATTCATGTGTGTGCATTTATGGTGTGTACGTGTGTTGTGTGTGTGTGTGTGTGTGTGGGTGTGTGTGTGTGCATCTATTCATGTGTGCGCATTTAAAGTGCGTGTGTGTGTGTGTGTGTGTGTGTGTTTTTATCTGTGTTTTCGGCTGTGCGTGTGCATGCAACGAGTGTGTCCATCTGTGTATGTGTGTGTGTGTGTGTGTGTGTGTGTGTGTGTGTGTGTGTGTGTGTGTGTGTGTCTGTGTGTGTGTCAGTCTCATTATGTGCGTGCATGTGTGTGTGTGTGCACATGCACCGCTGCGGGTCGCTGTGATGCCAAACCTGCGGCCGGGGTCACCCCCCCCCCCCCCATGACCACACGGTCCGGTCCCGATCCCACCAGCACCTCCGCTGCGGTCCCTTCATTCGTCGACGCTGCTCCGATTCCCTCCAGGAGCGGGACATCCTGTCCTGATAAGCGCTGACAGCTATCGCTCCATTTCATCCGGCCAGGCTGGGCCGGGCCTCTGCCGCGCGGGAGATTATGGCGAACGGCGAGGGTGACGGCCCGTATACCCGCAGGCTCCGTGGCCGCGGCCGGCTTATCTGAGCAGCTCTGATGTCTCTTTAGTGATGCGTCGACGGCAGGGTGGGGGGTGGGGGGGAACAGCGGGAGTCATATTCACCTGGGGTGACGGCAAGGTGAGGGGGGAAAATGAGTTGGTAAAACGGTGGTGTTACAAATGTTGTCTTCAATCGCGGGGTTAGTAGTTATTTAGCTTTTAGCGCTACCTTTTTTTCCTTACAATTTGGATGAATTTGATTAGGAATTGGATTATGATTACGGCGGCGATATCACACAAGAAGGAGCGGGCTTCCATTATAATTGCATGTCCCATTAAAAACAGCAAACTGGCTTTGCCAAAACCTCCAATCACAGCTAAACTATAAATGTGATTGCAACTCCAAGGGTGTACGGTGAGTGTGTGCTGCAAGACAAAGGATGAGTGTCTTATTTTGAATAATGAATTTACACGTGAAATGCTCAAAGCCTTAGATTTGCCCTTATTAACTTCAGGATTACTACAAAATATCAGCACCTTTACAAGTTAGCGTCAATTTAGTACCTTTTTCAATCTTCAAATATACATATTTATTGGTCCTGTTCTTTTGATGGAAACTGTGATCCATAGGCTTGTAAACACAAAAGCAATTTTGAGTGTGCTCTTACAATAAATAGCCAATTAGTAGTAAAAGAGGCAGAATAGAATGAAAAGCATCCATTATTTTGTTTCCCCCCCCCCCCCATGCCACGTTCTGCACCTGGCAGAGAGATGCACCGCAGACGCACACAGCAGACATCATTATTCCTGTCGCCCTTCCGTTAATATTGCAACGCGCCGATCTTCGTCTCATAAACGTTTCTCTACGAGGTTTGTCGAGTAAATGCGTCAAACTTAGAACAAGTTGCAGTTTAATAACTCCTGGTGGCTCTGTCTCATTGGTGTTTAAGGCCCCCCCCGTGCCTTAACCGACCGCTGAGTTATCGGCCCATTGTTCTGACGGCTCTGTGAAGTGTGCGGCTGGCTCGAGGATCAAACTAAAGCAAAAAGAAGAAAAAAAAAAAACGAAAGAAATGTCTGTTTCATTCTCCTGAAATGGTCACGCTCCGCCGGACTGTAATCCAAGCCATCCATCAGCCGCACTTGAAAGAGAGGGAAAACGGTCCGCACGTCGGAAGGCGTTGTTAAAAAGTCGGTTATTCCAAATGACGATGGTGAGCTGTTCATTCATAACAGGGCAAAGCAGGCCTCCCTTTGTTTAATGCTGCTTATTCCGGGAAAAAAAAAAACAGCAGGGAGAAAATGGTGTCCAGTGAATATGCACTAAGTTGATGCATGTGTTTGTGTGAGTATGTGTGTGCGTGCGTGCGTGCGTGTGTGTGCGTATGTGTGTGTGTGTGTGTGTGAGAACGGAGGGGAGGGGTCTTAACCGTGATGAAACACAAGGTTCATCACGCTTTAGTTGAACACAGGGATGAGTGCACCGCTAACAGCCTCACGTCAGTCACTGTTCGGCCTCCATTGTACTTCCTCCACTGACATCCGTAGCTCCGCCCCATTAGCCGGCGAACGGCCAATCGCTTTTAATGCCAGTGTCTCCTGCCAGGTGTGAACGAGATACAGTCTGGCGTTAAATGAGTCAAAAAATAGGATTTCATCTCCTCATTTCCGCTCAGATTCAATTTTCTAGTTCAAGCGCATAGATATATTGTGTGATTGCCACAATACTTGAGTTATTTTTAATTTGCTAATTGCTGAAATAGACATATCATGTGTCATGTAGGTCAGGGGATGCACGCCTGAAGAAAAATGAACGTCTCTTTCAATCGTAAAATGATTAAATCTGATGTTAAATGATATAATGTGAGATATAATGTGATGCCTACAGCGATTCTCCTTGGATTATTACAAAAATATCCACTCCCAATGACAACCAATTACATCAGCGTGACAAACATACATTAGACTTCTCATTGCCGTTCATCTCAAAACACGACACATCTTTTACCAGGGTGACAAGACCAAGTCAGGCATGTGCTGGTGATTCACCTTTTGGGTGACCTGCGATTAACTCCCAAACAAAATGCTCAGGGTTTCGATCCCTTGTGTGTGCAACCCTACTCCTGGGCACCCATGGGCATGATGTCTGACCCATCGCATGCTGACATGTCTCTGAATTCACCGTAAGAGGCATTGGATGGAAGTGTCAGATACACTACCAAATAGTAAATAGTAATATTAGGTGCAAGAAGGTGTGTTTCTTGCTCCTGTCCACTGAAGAAATAGTGACGATACTTTTGACAACCCGATAAAAAGCGAGCCCACTGCCAGTGAGCGCAGCGTCTAATTCAAGCATAATTAGTTGACATTCAAGCCTAAAGGACAGAAACACATTTCAGCGTATACCTCCGCGACGGGAAATGGTGTGACAGCTTTCCATTATCCTGTTGAACGAAGGGCTACATAACAGCGACTAAAATTGATAACTTTTCTCGACGGCCTTGTTGAAACGTCCCCCGGGGGGGCGAAGGCCTCGCACACAAAATGACTCGGGAGAACCTGGTCGAGTATCTCAAAGGGCACTCGTCATCCCGCGCGGAGAGACGACCGCTTTTAAACCGCTTTTTTTTCTTTTTTTTTTTTTTTAAACCTGTTGGCCTCTGCCTTCCGCTGGGGGGGGGGGGGGGGGGGGGTCACACCTTCACCTCCGCTAAAGGTCACACGGACGGCCATGATGGATGTGCGCCGCCGCGGTGGTTTTAATTTAAAAATAAAAAGCAATAAACACGGGAGCGCGCGCCAGTGGCACGGCGGAGGATGAAGGAGCTATTAGTTAAGCAAAGGTCGCGGGGCCCCTCCCCTGGCAGGGACTGTCACTGTGCCATCTCGTAGCGCCGCTGACGAGGGGGGGGGCTAGTGGGGCCCAGGAGGACCATAGCGGGCGGTGGACGGGCTCCGCTGTGGGACCCTTAGCCCTCACATTTAACACTTGTTCCCCTAAACGGACGACGGTTACCGTGCGGACATTAAGGGCTTGCGTGCGGCTCTGCCCGAGGATGTGCAGGCTGTGTTGCCCACCTGCCGGTGTTTAAACTAAAGCTTTGAATAATACATTCAGGGAGAAGCGTGGCTGCTTTAATGAACCCCATTGTTTTGGAATGCTGCATTTAAACGATACCTGATGCCGCCCGCAGGAACCTAAACAACAGCTCGGGTAAAGCGGAGCCGCGCGCGGATGATTTGCCATCCGGCGAGCCACGCTAATGGCGTTTAAGAGGTTCCGTGGGCCAACATTGTGACAGCGTGATCTATTCGGCCAACGATCCAAGCTAATGACTCCCATCAAATGTGATTTTAGTTTTCTGAGATGGTTATCTCGCCCCAAGCCCAATTTATTTAGTGTCACCTATTAAACACGGCGTTTGGCGAAAGGCACACGTGGCCGACGGAGAGCTCGCAGCCATTAGCTGTGATGGCGTGTTGATTGGCTAGTGATGGAGACATCTCGTGCGCTGCTTCCAACTGACTGTCGGGCAATCTTATGCTCGCTGCTCGCCATTATGAGAAGGTGATGAATTGCAGCGCTCTCAACCCATCGGGACACCATGCGGAGACGAGAAGATAAAACTGTGTTGGAGTTTCCTGTTAAACGTTCGGATGTGACCGAAGGGAAGGGCCTCTTAATACAGTCTTAGTGTTTGTAATTACCACCAATGAACAGCTAGTCGTATAAAATGATTGCTTTTGTTTCCGTATTTACTCACAGCGTAATGCTTAATCAATAGGGGATAATTTCATGAGTTTATCTCATTAATTGATGAGTTTAAATTAAGTCTGTTTGCGTTTAGTGTTTTGTTTGCTTTTTATACACACGCTGCTACACTATATTCCTTTAAATATGGATGTACTTGTATCATTGAAATTATGCTAAATCCTTACAAACAAATACATCCAATTCAAGGCTAAAGTGTATCTTTCTGTTTTGTAGCCTAATCGTTAAAGTTAAAACCATTCCACTCTATCAAGAAATATGAATATTTTGTGTAGGATAGTGTATTTGTGTGTGTGTGTGTGTGTGTGTGTGTGTGTGTGTGTGTGTGTGTGTGTGTGTGTGTGTGTGTGTGTGTGTGTGTGTGTGTGTGTGTGTGTGTGCATGTGTTTGTGTGTCTGTTTACATTTCAATCTATCCTAATTGAAGGGCAAAATGCATGCATTATGTTCCTGACTCAAATTAGCAGGCTGCACTTTAAGTCTCCGGTGACGATACATTGACTATTTCCTGCACTTGCAAAGTGCTGGTATATTTGATTTGCCTGTGTAATATATTAAACACATATTTTTAATAGACATGCCTGACACATTGGCCTTGTCCTGCAGACTGATGTACTGGTGGATGGGAATTCACCTGTGGCTCCTAGCCCCTTGGCTCAGCCTCAGAAAAACTAGAGTTTTATATTGAGTTGTATATTATATCTCTATGTCTTTATGAAGTGGATGGAATAAACTGGATGGAAGTGGCTGCCATTGGTCAAGGTGTGTGGGAAGTGTGGCAAGTCAATGACTCGACAGTGTCATGCGATGAAGGGATAGAAGACACCATTTCTCCACGTTCCTCACTGTCTCGATCCAGAGGAGCACTCAGAACGTGTTTGCAGATGACAACTTAATGTCGGGAGCAGCGAGATGAAACCTCCAACTCTGCCTCCAAACCCCCCGGAGTGGTACCCGGCAGCATCCGTTATCTCGCCCAATAAGGAGGCCGACCAAAACAGCACTGTAATGAGACGCTGTGCTGCACCAGGGCTTAGAGGTGACACACTCACACAATAGAGCCTACATGAACACGCATTCCAGGCTGTGTGTGTGTGTGTGTGTGCATGTGTCACTAACATACCAGGATGAAAGGCTAGCTGCTGTCGAGATGTGAGATTCCTCAAACTCAACAGGGGCTGTGAATGCAGGCTAGGCAAGGATAGACGCCTGGCCTAGGAGTAGGCTAGACTTCTAGTCACCATTTCTAAATTGAAGGAGTCCATTGCTGTCGTCTTTTAACACTGTGGTCCTCATTAGTAATGTTGCATATCAAAATTGACAATATATACCTTAATGAGCTTGATACATTCTCTTTCATTTGAAACAAAATGGGACAGAACTGGCCTAACGTAGGGCTCTATTGGCGCTTACAGCAGGATAGACTGGCTCATGGCATTAGTCACAGGGATAGGAGCATGATGGACTGGCTGTTTCAATTCCTTATAGGTCAGAGGTGTCAAAGCAGTTCAAATATCAGCCGCCGGAGCGGAGCACGGCCGCAAAGCACAATGTTTACCTCGCCAAGTACGGCCTCGGGTTCACACCGAGATGGTTTTTTCAAAGGTGACCTTTTTTTTATTTCATTTTTTACTTTTTTTTATTTTTTTTTATTTTTACAGAGCTCATGTCATCCGAACACAGGGTTACATGATACCTATCGTGTTTGTTTCCCCGGCCGTGCCTACGCCACGTGTCAACACACACACACACACACACACGTAAAGAACCAACAAAGGATCGGCAGAGGCGCGCTGCAAACATCCGCCATCAAAGACGAAAGCCCCATTCGTTTGCCCTTCACCGCTTAACTTTCATTGAACTTCCACTGATGGCTTTTTAAACCCCCAGCGCTAGCGAGCGCGGCACGCCGGGGCCTCTTATCGGCATACCGTTCATTTGCATCCATAATTATTACAGGCGCTTCAGGAGCCATTTGCTTAAAAAGGGCCTTATGCAGAAACGCAATTAGCGGTGATTAAAACCTAGCCGGCTCCGAATGGGTTTGCCGCGGTACTGGAGCGCCGTTTACCGAAACCCAAATTGAATGTAACGACGTCCCCGTGCAGGGCGGGGCAGGCTGGAGATGGAGTGGGGGGAACCCCCCCACCCCCCCATCTGATGCTGAAACAGGACCAGCATGCTCCGGGGGTCACACCGCTTCCATGCTGGAAGCCTACCAGCTGCCGCGGTAATCTCGCTAAGCTAGCGTCGTTGAGTGTTTCCTGCGCTGGCACGGGCGGGCGGGCGATGAAAACTGCTCGTTGGCTCAAACGATGTGACATCAGCTTGACATGATTCAAATCAAAGTCTTGTGAAATAAGATGATAAACGTAGAATAAACAATCGAATGAGCACGAGTTTGTAGCCTTGTACATTTCCATTTACATTTAGGGCATTTAGCAGACGCTTTTATCCAAAGTGACATACAAAGAGTACATATGTCATAAGAAGGTGAAACATTTCATTGCTGCTAATACAGTAAGAAAGTCACCAGAGCAAGTTTCAACCATTTCAAAATTTTCAATTGCTAGGTTAACCATTGCTAGTATACAACATCTCTGGCTAAGTGCCAAGTTACAAAGAGCAATTATAAAGTGCCGAGAAGTACAACATACAAGAGCATGAGGGTAGGTGAACTCTGAACAAGTCAGTCTTGAGTCTGTTCCGGAAGATGGGGAGTGACTCTGCAGACCTGACATTGGCAGGGAGCTCATTCCACCACTGCGGTGCCGAAAGTATTATATGGTGCTCTGGAGGTTATGTGGAAGGGAGTCATCTTGCTGTATTGCCTGTGTGTGTGTGTGTGTGTGTGTGTGTGTGTGTGTGTGTGTGTGTGTGTGTGTGTGTGTGTGTGTGTGTGTGTGTGTGTGTGTGTGTGTGTGTGTGTGTGCACGTGTGCGTGTGTGCATGTGTGTGTGTTTGTGTATGTTTGGCAACGGTAGCAATGCTCTCCACTTTACCGCAAGGTGATTCACCATCGTCATCCTCCCCTTTTTAAACTAAATAAAACAAAGTAATGAGACTGATTAAAGATCATGCCCATCAGTCTAATCTTTCATCTCTGACTCCAATAAATGTTTAAAAGATCCATCGGGGGACGAATGCATCAACTCCCAGTGTGAATGTGAGTGCAGCAGGCCGAGTGGGATTACTGTTATTGTAAAAAAAACATAGAGCACAGACGGTACTTAATAAATTACATTAAAAGTAGCTGTGCTGCCTTGCTCTACAATTTGACTAAGTCTTTCCCATAAGGGTTCAAAGGAAAGCAGCTAGTTAAAAAGCTAATAAACTTCAAAGTGATTTCTTTATGTAAACAATATGGGCCTCTGATGGCTCTCACCGAAGAAGAACATTCTTCTTAATTAACTACCCACTGGTACAACATTGGCTTCCTAATGGAAACTCCTTTGTTGCCTGGGTTTTCAGTCTACCGTGCCGACACACATCCATACACAAATCCAATGCATTACAGACGCAGACAAACACGCACACACACACACGCCCGATGAACACACAAATGTTTTCACGCGTGCACAAGTCTGCACACATCACAAGTATGGATTGCTGCGCAAGAAGTTGTGGCTAGGCCACGTAATCTCTGAAGATTCAAATAGCCTCATCATCAAACAGCAAGCGTATCCGTGACTTAAGGGAGGCGACATACATACAGAAACACACACACACACACACACACATACACGCGTGCCGTTATGCGACTGTGTCGGACATGCACACACAGCATTATGTGTGATTTAGGTTCACACGTGAAACCGAAGCCGGCAACTGAAACACTAAGTGGGAGACGTAATCTATTCAAATCCTGCTTGAATCCCTGCTGGGCGAAGACTGTGAAATCACATTTCAAATTCTATGTTAATGTCCTTCACGGGTGAAAGCTTCATTGTAGAAAAAAAAAAATCAGATTAAACATATATATATGTATGTATGTGTATTTATTTTTGCCTTCAAATGTGCACTGAACACAGAGCAAAGAGCAGACTTATCTCGGTGCGTGTTTTCGGTTGTTCGTTGTTGATTGTTACCAATGTGGCTTTTATGAGAGCCTGTGTCCATCCGGTTATAGGCCAACCACAAAGAGCAAGACAGCTTTTATGCTCGCTTTTCTCCGCCTTTTCACATTGTTGTCATTACTTCCCCCTCTCCATTTGGATTCCATTTGTATCCGAACTGGGAGCGGCTATCACCCTCTGTGTATATATATATATATATATATATATACAGTATATTTATATTTATATGTATACTGTGGACCTGTGTGTCTCAAGCCGTTAACCTGTCACCGAGGATTTACTCAAAATGAGTGGAGGACAAAAACTATCTCCCCCTGCACATGGCCAGGGGGACAAAAGGTGGGAGGGCGGCAAGATGGCAGAAATAGTGCCAGTGTAAATAAAGCTTAAAAGTAAATAACGCGCGTCGTCGCGTGTGGCCAACGCTAGATACTGCTTACGACGGTGCTTTGCACTTTGTCGCTGGTTGTAAAGCTCTCGGGCATCAGCAGCAAAATGCCAGAGCGTGGCGCGCTGCTGCTGCTGGCTGGCCGGCCTCCTCTGTCTGTTTATTGGACGTGGATTCTTTGGAGCAACTGCTAATGGCTTTATAAATGCAATGTTTGTTTGCCTCCTCCTAATGTGTGTGTGTGTGTGCATGTGCGGACCGTTTGCAGCGTGCGGCTCGTTGACCCCCACGGGCTGTGAAACGCTGGAGTGGTGTTTGAGGAGAGGGCAGCCGGGCAGCTCTGCTCTGTGGGGGGGGTTCCAGATGTGGAGGGTGGGCTGGGTTGCAGATGTGGACTCCAACGGGACCTGGGTTTTTGTGTTTTGTGGTGAGGGGCCGACGTGAATCTGTTTGAGAAATCGTTGCTCTGCTGGCCCGGGATGAAATGAACCCATAATGAGATCCGTGAACGTGAGGGGAAATAGAGTCAATAATGTAATCACGCAGCGGCGCACATCATCTGGAAGTCTGTCGGACCGAAAATGGTGTGCAGGACTTGTTGTCCGTCCTGCCGCGATAACGCTTTACTTTTTTTTTTTTGTATGAAACCCAGTTGATGTCTGATTTCATTTCATTCATCTGATTTCTCATTTCTCACCAAAGATTAAAATTATTTTTTTGGGGGGGTGGGGGGGGGGGGGGCGAATGGACCACACAATGGTGTAATTCCATGGTTTCTATCCCGTCTATTACGTCTCTCCTTTGTCCTTCCGTTGAGCTCGCCTCCTTGACGTGGTGGTGGGTGGAGGTGGGTGGAGGTGGGGGGATGGGTGAGTGCGGTGCGGTGAGGTGTGAGTGAATGAAAGAGTGCCAGGGTGTGGATATTGATGGCTCTATTAGGTGACCATCCCTCTCTCATACGGCGTCAGCTGCTCACCAACGTGTGTAATACTGACAGCTTCCATAATAATGGCTGTCACACCTCGGAGGAGCGACCAGAGGGGGGACCTTCACGGAGCTCTGAGCGTGTTTCACCACCGCTTGTTTACGTTGCATAATAATCCCAACGGGAACGCCGACAGCCCGGCGGCCCGGCGTTCTCCAGTCCTCCTCCTCCTCCTCTTCCTCGTCCTCCTCCTCCTCCTCCTCATTTACATCCTCCTCCTCCTCCTCCTCTTTCTCGTCCTCCTCTACCTCCTCCTCCTCCTCCTCCTCCTCCTCCTCATCCTTCTCCTCCTCCTCCTCCTACTCTTCCTTGTCCTCATCCTCCTCCTCCTCCTCCTCCTCCTCCCCCTCCTCGTCCTCCTCGTCCTCCTCCTCCTCCTCATCTACATTCTCCTCCTCCCCCTCATCTACATCCTCCTCCTCCTCCTCCTCCTCCTCCTCCTCCTCCTCCTCCTCCTCCTCCTCCCCGCCATCTCTCAGGTTGGGTCATTAGACCCCTCGAGGGGCTCGCACTCTTCAAGACCGATGCCTCGGCTTTCAGAGCCGCGGCGCTGCCCATAATGGATGCCGCTGATTCTACGTTATTATCATAATCGTCCGCACTTCATCCCCATTTCCATGACAAAGCCGAGCCTAATGGAGAGAGAAGCCGCCGTCCGTCAGCACGTTTTGATGGAGTCGCGTGACTCAGGTTCAACGCGAGGCACTTTAGAAAGGGCACGGTGTGTACTTCTTAAAATGTTGAGTCACAAAAGATGCAGATGCACTATTAATAAAGAGCGTAGAAAAAGACAATGTTGTCTGATGTGTTGCAGCTTTTAACAGGCTCATGTGATGGCGGCCAGTTGTTGCTTTTAACCGACGGTGCAATAATGCTACTATTTCTAACTAGGGTTTGTTTGTATCTGGGCGATGGTTTATTAACTCTCCCATGCCATCTAAGCCTGAGCCTAAAATAATAAGCCGGAGTGGGTCTCTTTCTTATCTTTATGTCTGTGGCCTCATTCCTTGATTGAGTTGCCGTAATGTATTGTATCATGTCCTGGTTTGTGAACCCTGGAGGAGGCCAGACCGCAGCCACTGCGAAGGAAAAGATTTAGGCCCCGATCCTGCAGACCGATATGGCCTACATTCGGGGAAAGGCCTTACCTTTTAGAGATAACCATTTTGCAGTTGGGCTATCTATGCTCATCGTATCCAAGCCATACAATACAAAGCTGGACCTTTGATTGCCAGATTGTAAAAGCCATATTTGGATTAAAGTCTCAATGTACCTATTGCAAGTATATTCATCCCATGCCCGTTGAACCATTTCAACCCAGACCGTGATACTATTTCCTGTACGATCTCCACCTTACATCAGTGAGCCGCAGAGACCATAAACTAACCTTTAAAAATAGCACGCTGCCATCTCTACAAGGTACCTTTAGGGCACTGATATATTGTGGGCATTATGAGCAGACATCTGCTTATCTCTGGGACGGCGGTAGGGCAGATCACGAGCAGATCAATCATCAAGGCAACCCATGGAAGCACCGTAGGAATTATGCAAGCCTGTAAATGATATTCATTGAAAAAATAATTCATAATTTGTGACAAAGTGTGGAATCTCCTATCGGGCCTTGGTCTGCCACGAGGTAACGCGCGGGAATGTGTGCTTCTTCAATGACAGCCCGGGGGAAAGCGATTCCCTTCCACGAGCGTCCGTTCAGAACTATTCCCCATCGCACGGCTTCAATCATTTACAGTATTGATTCGAAAACAAAGTCAGTCGCACGACCATGAAGTCGCCAGACGTGTACACTGCTTTCATTTACTGCTTTACTGGTGCGCAGCTCCTGCTCCTTTGTACACACCGACCACCGACAACAGAGGAAGAAGGCAGACATGTATGAATATATCCAACCCCCCCCCCGGGGGGGGGGGGGGGGGGGGGGGGGGGCGGCTGGCGGCACGGGCATCAATCGACACAAAGCGTAGATGGCGAGAAGACAGATCCGGCGTCGGGTGGCGTGCGTTATGTCGGTCGTCCCTCGTGGTATCCACTGGCACGCTAATCCACGTCATGTGCCGCGCGCGCAAACACAACAGGAAAAAAATAAAAAAAACGATCCAGTTACTCATGCTGGGCGGCCCGGGTTCGAACCAGCTCCATCATCATAATACCTGGGTTTCTTTTTTTTTTTTTCTTTTTTTTTCTTCACCCTTCTCCCTTTTTTTTTTTCCTCGCGTCAAATTATTAATGTCGTCGCCGCTACTTTTTGACATTTCCAATCAATTACCGGAGGTATCCAGGTGATTTAATTCGATTTCATGTTGCAGTGGAGCGATTTCAGGACGCAAAGCATTAATCAAAGAATTATGCGGAGTGCGGCGCCGCGGAGGCCCCGCGCCTGTCTGCTGTCGGCGCCGCTGCCAAATCAATCAGACTCTTCTGAGCCGCGCTCGCCGTTCTCATCCCGGTCCCCACACACACACACACACACACACACACACAGGTTTATCCACCTGTGTCCAGCAACAGGGCATCAGCCACCACCACCACAACAACAACAACAACAACAGCAAAGTTTTTTTTTTTTTTCTGTCGGGTTCGTTGACAAGTCTCGTTGTAAAAGAAAAAAAAAAGAAAAAATGCCCTGAGCACGTATTGAAGAATAATGGAAAAAAAAAAAAGCAGAACTCAATCTCTATAAAAAAACAAATGGGAAATGAGAAAATAGCCGAATCTGGGCGCGGGGCTGGAACGCGGCGGATGGTTCTGAGAGACAAACGCTACGCCGAGGTACAGAGCAAACATGACATAGGTGGCTGCGACGGCACCAGGCAATATCCAGAACATAACAAGTGCTATGCTGGGACTGCTGTGTGCCGCGTTCCTCCAAACAGTGGCTTGAAAAAAAAGAGATTGTTCAATGTAGATTGTTAAATACAAGAAGCGATACTTGTATTGAATGCAGTCATCTTGTTTTTAATAAACTCTTCCCTCGCTACAACCCCGCCCCCACCACCCTTTGCCCAACAGTAGGAACAAAAAAAGTAATGTTGTGGTGCGTTTTAATTGATTGCCATGTCAGGGATGTTACATCCCTTTCCACAGACCCACCAGTGAATTAAAGTCATTGCTCTAATCTTGACGTGCTTCATTCTTCTTGTTCCAAAGAGATGGATGTGTTTGCTTGCCAGATGGAAGTCAAATCCACCACCTACAATGTGTGTGTGTGTGTGTGTGTGTGTTTGTGTGTGTGTGTGTGTGTGTGTGTGTGTGTGTGTATGTGTGTGTGTGTGTGTGTGTGTCTGTGTGTGTGTGCGTGTGTGTGCATGTGTGTGTGCATACGTGAGGTATGTCGATTTGCTGAAGTGCAGGCATATTAATCACCAAAATATAGTCGTCAGAAGCGTGTACTTGCCTGTGTGTGTGTGTGTGTGTGTGTGTGTGTGTGTGTGTTTGATGCTACACTTAATGCGCACACTGTATATGGACCAAAATGTCACCCACAGTGATGAATTCCAGTAGTCTACAAATCAAGACAGCTCACAGTTCAACATGTTTGGACGTTTTCCAAGGTGCTTATCTAACCGCAGAGCAATCTGTGGAGCGCTTTCCGCGGCGCGGGCCTAGCTGCTCCTGATACCACGGTGAACTTTAGCGAAAGGTCACAAGAGCCGGCCCATCGGCACAAATATGGACTCAACACACCTCCATTTTGACACTGCAATGCCCCCCCCCCCCCAAAAAAAAAAGACTATACTCTGGAAACAGTCCGGGCGCAGTGTGCATTTGACAGTTCAAAATGGCTTCTGATAAACAAGCAACGACTATCCCCAGTCTCTCGCTTTCTTGCTCTTTCTCCCTCGCTCTCTCTCTCTCCCTCTCTCCCTCCCCTCTCTCTCCCTCTCTCTCTCCCTCTCTCCCACTCTCTCTCCCTCTCTCTCTCCCCTCTCTCCCTCTCCATCCCTCTCTCTCTGTCTCTCGCTCTCTCTCCCTGTCTCTCTCTCTCTCTCTCTCTCTCTCTCTCTCTCTCTCTCTCTCTCTCTCTCTCTCTCTCGTCTTTCTATCAGTCGTTCGGTTACAGTGAAGCTTCAATCCCCCTGACTCCATTCACACCTCTGAATGACACGCGCTTCATCCCGACTGCGATGTGCGATATCAATTATTAAATCCGCCGCGCCTCGCCGTACCATAACGGCGCCCGGCGCCTGACAACTCCACTGTCAGCCGAGACCCTCAAGGAGGCAGGCGGTGTTGCGTGAGTGATAGGATTTTGTCAAACAATGAGCTGGCAAGATTGGAAAATCTGTTACAAGAAAAAAAAAAAATACGATGAGTATTTGTGTGTGTGTGTGTGTGAGCGAGTGAGTGAGTGAGTGAGTGACTCACATCGCGGTCATTCTTATCATTAGTGTCACATGGTTCTCCATGTCGTTCTCCACGACAACAGCTACTCAGCGGGGGGGTGGGGGGGGCACGAGGATTAGAGGAGGATTTCACTCCTATCCCTTCCAGTATTGGGGTCTTGGAGTCTCTCGCGTCGGCCCTCACTCACTCTCACACACTCACACGTACGTGCACGCGCACACATACAGACACGCCCGTGCACACACACACGTGCACGATGACTCGCCGAAGCAACGACTGGCAATCAGCGCTGCGGCCCGCTAATTAGCCAATTAAAATGGAGATCCCAGGTATGGAGCTCGGAGGGGAGAGTGCCGGCGCACCAGGATCAAACTCATTCATATTTAAAGCCCGGCGGCAATGTCGCTCCAGGATTTGGTCTGCGGGACTGGGACTCCTTCATCTGCCGCACCTTAGAGAGCCACAGCCGCAGCCACGCCCCCCGCAGTCTCTCAGCCACTGTCAACAACGCAGTCGTCGGGCTTCATCACTGCGTTGCCCTTTAGGGGCCCTGGACGTTTACAGACATACACGAGATACAAACTAAGGGGGAGCTTGTGTAAATATTCCAAAAATTGTCAGTTTTGAGTATGTGGTTATGAGCGTTGATTATTTTCATGGAGACGATGCACAGCGTTGTGGCATTAGAATGAGTCTCTTCTCGTGTGTGGTGGCGTTGTTGTTGTTGTTTTTTATTCACGTTTTGAATTAAAAACACAGCTTTAAAAATCCCCCCAAAACATCGAGTCAATATGAAGATCATTTCTGCAAATGCTTGTCGCAACAGTTTGTAACATCACAGACGGTACCATCATAACACAACAACCCAAAATGTTGCTTCCCATTTGAGGCAGGCCGCCGTGGCTATACCGAGCCAACCGGATTCGCTATAATCAGCGACTGTGACGTCGTCACGGAGACGCTGCAATGAAAACACAAAGAGAGCCTCTCACGGCCCACGAGCGTGACATCATTAACCGCAGCAGAGAGGAGAGGCCATACTTCTACTTGAGGAATCGCCGTCCCTCTGCGTGGCATCAGTCTCCGGTGTTACTGCTGTTGAATCACTGGATACATCACACGGCCCGGAACCACAAAATTAAGCTCTTAAATTTCCCTACCGGCGTCGCATGAATGATGAGTCCTTCGCCGGCTTCCGGGCACACTCATCTTTTAACCAGGACAAGGGGGATGGTCTTTAGATTGGCCACTGTCTGGCTGCTGCGCTCCGTCTTTCTGCTCGACGCTCGCCGCCTGTGCGGTTCAGTGCAGCTGCGGACCACATTGTAAGGTTGACAGTGACACTTCAGTACACCCTGTACACATTGCGTTTGGGAGTAGACAGTGGGGTAAAATCCAGGTGAAGTCCGTGATCTGCGCATGATTTCACCTGTTAAATCCACTTAACGCCAGCCGAGGTGGGACGAGGGAGAGGGAGTCTGCGGAGGGTTCCTGAGGTGTGTGACAGTTGAGGCAATAAGGGATTTGGGCGAGACAAAGAAGCTTTGAGTTTAAGAGTTTTGAGCAGAGGCCGATGGCAGCTGCCTGGCATATAGGCGCAGTCAAACACTGCAAATCACTTGACAGTCGGAGGAAGAGTTTTTGACATTCAAGTGGTTGTGCAAAAACACCTATTGTATAATGCACAAAACCAACCACCTTACGCTGACAACATGAGCGGAGGGAGTCGAGAGGAAGGTTTGTTTATTTGCAATCTGTCTCTTTTAATTCACCAGCATAGAATTGCTTCCACCAACGTCTAACCTAGATCGAAATATTTTTAGGACTATTTCGCCTTTACAGACTGCAATGTTAACTTCTGAGATTGCAATGGTAAAAATCTTTTTTTATGTTGATTTTTTTTTTTAAAGAAAATACTGAAAAGTGTACATGTCACTGAAGGGAATGGGCCTTCTATGATTTGAAGTAAAATTGTTTGTAGATTGATGTATAAAAAATAAAGAAGAGGAAAGGAAAAAGGAGATCAACCAAACCCATCACACAGCAACATGTTTACCAGGTAGAAGACCATACTGACCCATGGTGAACACGGCTTGTGTGGACATACAGCCCACTCAGTTGACTGGTTAATGGTGGGAATCCATCAATCAATACTCCTATTAAACTGTAATCAATTGGCAATTATCAGGAAGGCTCCCATCAACATTATGGGCTCTTCCAACCACTAATAGATAGAGGTCATTTCAAACCATAAAATTGATTGTATAAAATTAAATAATCGCCATAGCCAAGTTTTATTTTATTTTTTTTAAGAGATGTACTCAACAGCATCATTTTGACTTTGAATCATCATTCAGATTGTGCTCATTAACTCATTCACAAGCACGCCATGAATACACAATGAGCCGGGTGCATGTCTCACTGACCTTTGTCAGGTCAGTGATGGAAGAGACTTCTTGTTACCGGCCGTCCGACATCCACCGACTCGCATTGACAAAACGTCCTGTTTGGGACTATGGACTATGGACTATGGACTACCGTCTTTGAACTAAACTGTGGCGAGTTTAACTTTCGAAACAATGACCAGAACTCCAGTGTTGTTTTGCTGCTTAAAACCCTCTCAACATGCTCCTGTATCAGTGGCGCATTCGTCCATGTTCAATTTCCAGTCAGAAACACGACAACACGAGAGCAGTGTCCGCTACGCAAACACAACAACAGCCAACGACAGACTTAACTCGCACACACACACGCGCACACACACACACACACACAAACACACGCACACATGCACACACGCACACACGCACACGCACAAACGCACGCACACACGCACACACACAAACGCACACACGCGCACACGCGCACACGCGCACACATGCACACACACACACACACACACACACACGCACACGCACACGCACACGCACACGCACACACTGAGTCTTCTAATCTCCAGGACGAAGGGGCTCCAAACTGAATGGAGGAGGAGTGGACGGCTTTATCCCTGAATGCTCTGTTTCCAACACCGGGCCCCCAGGGTGGAGGTGTGGCGGGGGGGGGGGGGGGGGGGGGGGAGCAGAGATAAACGAGATTGGGGGGGGGATGTTTTAATTGAAACGTCCCGTGAGACTCCTGCTGGAACGGGCGCCCAGGGAGGTGAGGGTAACTCCGGATGGGGGAGGAGAGGGAAGGAGATCTCCGGATGGGGGAGGCGAGGGGGAGAGAATCCCCACAGGTACATCCGCTCCCTCGCCGGCTCTCAACGGGGACGTGATAAATAGGGTGCAATCAGCCTCCCGCTGACGAAGGGGGAACGGGAGAGGACCAGGACCTGGGGGATGGGTGGGGGGCGGGGGGGGGGGGGTTGTCCTTGCACCCGTCAAGACACACACACACACACACACACACACACACACACACACACACACCGCACACCAGAGCTTTGATGTTCACCCACCCATCCACCCACCCACCCCCCTCCATGGCCGTCACAGGACGCCTGCCCTGATCAATGATTAATCACATTAAGAAGCGTTTTTTTTTTTTTTTTCCCTTTGTATGACAGGCAGACGCTGCGGCGCGTCTGTCTGAGGGAGAATGAAGGAGCACGGAGGAGGAGAGAGAGAGAGAGAGAGAGAGAGAGAGCAATGGACCCAGGCGGAGGCAGTCACTCTTCTTCCCGGGACATGGCAGATCCTTCTCCCGGAGGCGCTCCCTTTTGAAGGTGGCCGGATGCTGTCGTCAGGGCTCCCCGCCGGTTGAAGTGATGACGGCACTGCACACACACACTTCCCGCGCCTTCCGTTCCGCCAACGGTTCCCTTTTCTCAGAACTGCACCCGCACGGGGAACGACACAAAGGGACGATAACAATGAAAAGGGATCTGAATCATGGTTAATCTGGCAATTGAAATGCTTGAAACTTGTTCAGGTGACTTTCTTACTGTATTAGCAGCAATGAAATGTTTCACCTTCTTATGACAAATGTACTCTTTGTAAGTGGCTGTGGATAAAAGCGTCTGCTGAATGCCCTAAATGTAAATGTAAATTGTCTGCACGTCTACATCAAACACGGCCCCTGCGTCTCAGAATATCACATGTCCTATTTATTATATATTAAAAAAAACAAAAAAAGAGCAGGTTCTGTAGCAGTTTCCACATGTGAGCGTTATACCCCATCATATCCTGTCCTCTGGGACTTTTTTCCACTGCGTCATTTCTTAAAACGGAGCACAGAGCGGCGTCAGCGGCGCGGCTGAGTGATGGCTGGTGTCAGATCGATGAGATGTGAAATGGCGTGGTGATGGTGATGGTGATGGTGATGATGATGATGATGATGATGATGATGATGATGATGATGATGCGTCAGCCAACATCCCGTGTCTTGTTGTTGAGTGCAATGGTGATGGATGAGGAGAGGGCCAAGCCTGTGTCCAAGGTCAACATAGCGTGTGTGTGTGTGTGTGTGTGTGTGTGTGTGTGTGTGTTTGTGTGTGTTCGTCAGAACACAAGTGTAGGTTTTACATTGAGTTGGATTCCATTATACAAGGCAATGGTAAATAAAAGTTACGGGGGGTAATGCATGTGAATTTTACGTCTATTTGCAGAAACGTCTGCACTGCATTCTGGACGATCCAAACAAGGTTTACCCAATAGTTTGAGCTATCAAAATAAATAAATGGCCTATAGGTTCCCATCATAGGTGCTAATCGCACTAGTTGATATCGAAGAGGTTTTCCATAGTTCCTATGTGTTAAAAGCTCCATACTGATCAGAAAGCACTGGAGACATTGTGCTGAAGGATGAAACTCTAAACAGCAGTCCTTAGCTCTGAACCGCTCTGAACTGAAGAGGAAGAAGTCATCATTGTCCTGTGTATATATTAACATCTCAGCCCTTACTGTGAACAAAATTCTGTGTACAAGCAGGCAGAGAAGCTCAGAAACTCCACGTAACTCTAAATGAATAAGTCAATGTGGACTTCAGTGCCAAGTGGCATTGAATGGAGCAGTGAAGTGAAGCTATTATCTAGGACCGCTGTTCTCGTCCATGACGTGCCGTCATAAAGTTTGGAGGGAGAAAGTTTGGAAGCAGATGGAGAGTCAAATGATACTAATGTGACTTGAAAGGATAAGTCGTTTTTTGGGGGGTTCTCAGCGTTAGGGGATTTATTTGACGTTTGATTTCCAATGGGAAATATAAAAGTTTAAGCACAAAGGGAACCTTCTTAACTTACTTTAAATACCTGCAACGTCTATATGACATTTCAATCAATCTTGTATTCTGCGCTTTGAAAAAAAATAGTTGTTATTGCTAAAGCCTTCATTGGGGGTTACAGATGTGTATACTTTGGTTTTAATTAATTTAGCTCTGAACAATAATTACATGAGAGAACAATATCTCTTTATGGCTAATCAGATTAGCTATGCTTACTCAAGCCTCAATGAGCAGCCTAATCAAGGCCGCTCATTGAGGTTTGTTCAAACACTAATTGTCACTGTGCCTCGTTTTCTGAATAGAATAATCCAGAGCCGCCGGATAAGGTGAGAGGAAACCCAACGGATCCTTCCGGGCTCCCCGCCTTTTGATCAAAAATACATCAAAGCATTACGGCATGCGATCGTTTTCACGGCGGGGAACTTTGGCAAAAAGTTATTGTGTTATTCAATTAGTCTGCCCTTGTTCTTTCCACAGCGGGGAACACGCCTCTGTTGTCTTAGCCACCGTAGAGCTGTAAAGCGAACCTGACTGGGCTTTTCGTCGGCGGGGTGACGTGTGAAGTGCTTTTGTGTGTGAATCAAATCCAGCATCTCATAAAAAAAAAATAAAAAAAAAGTCACTCAAGATTTTTGCTGTCAATTACAGCTTGCTTCCCTTAAGATCCCGTAGACTTGAAGAAGAGAGGGGGGTGGGGGGGTGAGGGGGGGATGAGGGGGGGGGAAGGGTGATGATTGTTTGTGTTTTTGTGGCTGTGCGGAGTGAGATATAATGTGATGGCTCATTAGAGATGATGAGAGGTGGAAAATGACAGCTTCACTTCTGGCCCTAACCA
>JAXIVH010000014.1:5829782-5832282 GCA_036785325.1 Urophycis tenuis | reverse complement strand
CACCCAGATTACCAGAAATTAGCGAGCAATTGAGGGAATAATTAACTTAATATGTGGCTTCACCTTCAAGTAGGTTTTGAGATATGATGTTTGTGTCTTGCGGACAACAGGGCGGCTGCCAGGCACTAGAAACAATTAGACTGTAATACCTCAATCACGGGGTGCAATTATGGCTGATTGAATGTAAACGCGGACCCCCCCCCCCCCCCCCCCCGTCACTTGGTTGTGACATTTGCCAGGTGGTAGCTGGGTGTTCTGTTCAACATTAGTCTAATCCCCGACCCAGAAAACATCCTGTTTCTCTGAACAAAGCCAATTACAGGCGGGAGAGTGTTCTGTCTTAAAGGGTGCGTGGCAGTAAGATGATGTGTGCGTGAACACACAGTTCCAGTAAGCAACTTAAATCAATGTGTGTGTGTGTGTGTGTGTGTGTGTGTGTGTGTGTGTCGGAGGGAGACCTATTAACGTGAAATGTCTCCTTTAAATGCCGACCGCTGTACTCAATGTTCGGCAAGCCCGCAGTTACAACATTGCAGTCGCTGTCAGGGACTGCATAAAGATGTGAGAGGGATTCGCAGCTGTAGAAATACAGCAATACAGATGGCTATTCGATCAATCAAATATAACCTCACATTGTCTCATCCCCACAAGTTGTCATAAGTATTCCAACAAAAATGCAATTCTGTTCAATTCAGCTGTGTGTTTTTTTTCCCCAGGCCTAATACAAATGGTTTCATGGAGGTTATTCCCATGACATTCAAAGGACCATGAAGGATTTTTGCAAATAGACACTAAAATGTATTTCCATCTGATACCTGAGAGAATGTCTGCTAGAATCTCCCCGCCCAGAGAATACGCAATGACTGACGACCATTTTGGAAGCATCGGAGCACTAGAGTGTTAGCTAGTCCATTGGCTGTAATGGTCGTTGTTTGGTCATTCATCATGAAATTGGTTGTCATTATGAGGAGACATGTTAGCGTTTGAAAGTGCCGTATTGTTTCTCATGCGAGACGATGCAAAACAAAGTTTTTGTAAGGTCATGGTTTATTTACAGCGAGTGGATTTTATAGCACTGCAACTCTCTCGAGTCCTCTCAAAATGGTTGCGTGTCGGCAACACAAACTCCCGTGATGCATTGCGATGAACAAGCCCTATGTCTTGATTCCTTGTCATCCATGGACCTCACAGTTCCGAAAAAACCCAACCCCCCCCCCAAAAAAAACATGAGATTTCCCACATCTCATTTTCCATTATTTAGATCATGTGTAAAGTAATAGGATAAATAATAGATATCTGGCCTGAGGTTGAATGTTATTAGTTCCCCTCAACAAATGTATTTCAGAAGACTTTCAATCAAAAACAAATATAAGAATAGCCATAGCGTCTGGGTATTGAGCTTGTCCATTATTGCCTTTCTTAAATAATGACATCACCGCGTAGCCTGGTGGGCAGTACTGTCGACTATTGTTTCATTCATGTTAAAAAAACCCAGTCCACTGTCTACCCCCTCTCCCATATGTAAGAGATATCAAACCCAATATGGTGCAGACAGAGTGAATTACTGAGATGTAAATTGTTTAAGCTATGTTATTAATCTCATGTAATGAAAGCACACACACACACACACACAGAGAGAGCGGTCTCCATATCATCCACACCCGAAGCATCGCCGTGAGCCAGATAATCAATGAATAGGGAGGAAATATATGAATATATGGAGCCACACATCTCATATTGATTGTATTTGTAGATATTAATATTAGATATTGATATACTACATTTCCAGAATGTAAGTTAAATTGGTTCTAGCCCAGCAAGTTCAGGGGGGGTGGGGGAGTCATGTGACCAGAGAGAGGCAACCGAATGGCGCAGACGGCCCACATCAGCAGAGTGCCTCCTTGAGACTGATGGGTAATGTCAGGTACCTGGGAGAGACGAGACACCCTGTCCTGGAGTGGACGGATCCCACGACTGAATCCTGGTGGGTTTAATCAGAGAGCGGGGAGTGGATGCCGTTGTTTCACACTCCAGACCACCTGCTTCAGAGGAGAGACGACGGGGGAGGGAGGGAGGGAGGGTGCATGCAGGCATGGGAGGAGGCCTGGAGAAGGAAGGAGGAGACGCATGCTCATCCTTCTCCTGGTCCCATCTGAGAAGGCTGCAGCGTAACGCAGAGAGGAGCGAGGAGGTCCACGCGAGCCCTTCACCGACACCATCCCAGGCTCCGTGTCTCGCTCGCATTTCCATGTTAATGTCACATTCCACCACATAATATCCCCACCCTTAGCAATTATTTTTATTTTATCTTTATATATATATATAATATATATATTCTTCTTTTTTTTTTTTACAGCTGCCATAAAAGCGCAAATCCAATTTGCAATAAAAAGATTTACGCCGCGCACAAACTCATCAGGGGGCCGGCGCTCTGATGAACATCGCAGGAGGAGTGGCTGGGCCGCAGCAGATCTCAGAACCACCCCACATCCCCATCGCC
>JAXIVH010000014.1:5817282-5824782 GCA_036785325.1 Urophycis tenuis | reverse complement strand
GGGAACCCTGACCCCCCCCCCCAGCCAGTCCCGGCGGATCACCTCACACCCTGTTGACTCGGCAAAGCTGCCGCACCAATTACGCGCAGGGCAGGCTCCGGGAAGAGGTGAGAATAAATGTAATTCTCACGTGCGATCACCGCACGGATTCGCTGCCTTCCAGTGGCGAGGCCATGGTCGTCACGGATGTTGTAGATGCGGTTTTCCAAAGCCGTTGACAGTGAATGCAGATGCGTGGCACTCAAGGGGACGGTAGGGGGTTCGGGCATGGTGGAGGAGGGATACAGGTTAGAATGTTGACATTGGGGATCGAACCCAGGTCCCAGAAATCGGAGTAGTAAAGGGGGCATTTAGTAGACGCTTTTTGTCCAATGCGACTTGCAATCAGTGCATTTGTGGGGTTTGACATTTGGAGGTGGGGGATCAAGGGGATCGAACCGCCCGACCCTACGGTTAGTGGATGACCCGCTCTGTCCACCGGCACTATCACTGAGCTACTGCCGCCCGACTTGTAGCAGAATGTCCTACGACTATACTATACCCTTCTTTTTATTATAACTACATTGATATCAATTTATAATCACAGACCCCTTATATCGATGCACTCTATGTCCAGATGCTGTTAACCACCTGCATATTTCCAGGCAGTGTTACAAGAAAATCCCAACTGTTAATCATAATGGAATGTGATTATGTAAAATAATAACCATTAGTATAAAAACCTCACCGAGTCACGCTGGCTAAAGCCAAGAATGGGTTTGCAAAGATCAACTGGTCTACAGCCAGGCACAGCTTCTAAAGCCCAGGGCATGAATGGAAAATGGGCTCTTTATACCGTGCTTTTCTGCTCACTGTGACCCCTCAAACCACTGCAAATTAATGCTTCTCTTTCAGCCTTACAGCTCGCTCACATGAGGCACACGCACATGCACACACGTGCACACACACACACACACACATACACACACACACACACATACATGCACACACGCGCACACACACACACACACACACACACACAAATAAGCATGCATGCATGCATGCATGCATGCAGACACACACAGACACGCACACACTGACACGCGCGCACACACACATGCACACACAGGCGCATGCATGGACACACGCCCACACACACACACATTCTAACTCCAACAGCAATGAAGCGATGCAGGCCAACCTGTCGGGAGTAGTGAGGGGTTAAGTCTTGCTCAAGGACAAATCAAGCCTATTTTATTTCCCGTTTTTTTTTTTTTTTTTTTAACCAAGGAGTCATGGGATTGGGCCAGCAAACCCTCTAGATGTCAGGTGACCTTTTCTGCCTACTGAGCTGTACTGCCCTGCCTGCAGCAATGCCAAGGATGAGAAAAAAACAGAAAGAGGAGAGGGATTAAACATGAGGAAAAGGCTGAAATGCTGTGGGATGGTATGTGCGGCAATACACAAAGAGGTTAAACACAAAGAGCTTTCAGAGCTGAGTGGCTCCATCCACGGACCCGGACCACTCACAGACGTTGATGTGAATTTACTTCATTGAAATAATATTATTGGAGTTTCACGCAGTACATCTCTCTCCGGAGACAGTCGCCTCGCGACGGATGAGCGGTTTAGGAGTTTATACGGCTGCAGTGTTGTGGATCCGGAGGGTGCCGCCGTAACATGCTGACACCATTTTATCCATTAAGTTGAACATGAGAAGAGAGTGCCTCACAGTTTTATCATCTCATCCCGCCTGCCGTGCTTTCTGTCGCTCCTGGTATGTCTGACGCCCAGGGCATGGAAAATAGAAAACACACCCTGGTGCACTCTCTCTCTCTCTCTCTCTCTCTCTCTCTCTCTCTCGCTCTCTCTCTCTCTCTCTCTCCCTCTCTCTCTGTCTGTCTGTGTGTCTTGCTCCCACACACACACACACAGACATTCACACACACGTTCACACACAAAGACACACCTGCACAAAGTCCCTCGCCTCTTCTCTCTCTCATTCTCCGTTTTCCTCCCTTCATCTCTTACTCTCTCTCTCTCTCTCTCTCTCTCTTGCTCTCTCTCTCTCTCTCTCTCTCTCTCTCTCTCTCTCTCTCTCTCTCTCTCTCTCTCTCTCTTTATGTCATGTGCTCTCTCAAGTGTCAGCAGAGAGGGCGAGTACAAATGAAAATAATAACAGTTTGTGTGTGAGTGTGTGTGTGTGTGTGTGTGTTTTTGTGTGCGGTCGTGCGCGTGTTTGTATATGCACGTGTGTGTGTGTGTGTGTGTCCAGGTGTGTGTGTGTGTGTGTGTGTCCAGGCATGTGTGTGTGTGTGTGTGTGTGTGTGTGTGTGTGTCCAGGCGTGTTTGTGTGTGTGTGTCCAGGCGTGTGTGTGTGTGTATGTGTGTCCAGGCGTGTGTGTGTGTGTGTGTGTGTCCAGGCGTGTGTGTGTGTGTGTGTGTGTGTGTCCAGGCGTGTGTATTGCATGCGTGTTTTCACGCCCGTGCCGCCTCACTTGCACTCGACGGCCACCCGCTGGAAGCCGGGGAGTAATTGACCGGGTTGTGAGGAAGACAGAGCCGGGGGTCCGGTCTGTGCGTTTAGTCTAAGAAATAAGACCCTGGGTCTGCTGGAGATAGCGGCCGGTGAGTGGCGAGGTGGAGCCTGAGCGTGTGTGTGCCGCTGGGCCGGGGCTGCAGCCTGAGAGGGGAAACAATGGGCGGATGGTGGATTAGCTGCTGTTTAAAGTCCCCCGCGGGTCGACGCCCGGGCCTTGGTTGTAACCCTTTGGATGGTGTGCAGTACAGGCGTCACAGCTGGTGCCCTTGAATGCAGTCTAACCCCCCCCAACACAGCAACACATACACACAACAACCTCCCTCATATATATGCCGTGTGTGTTATATATATTTATATATAAACAAACACACACACACACACATACACACACACACACACACACACACACACACACAGCTACCACCTTTACTTTTTTTTTTTTTTGCAGACACCAACGCAGCCAAACAAATAGAAAAAGTGTTCAGGAAAAATAATTATGTGGGGACGCCAAAGTCTATCAAAGGTATAGCACAAGGACAGAGAGGAGGAGGAGAGAGATGAGATGAGACAGAGAGAGAGAGAGAGAGAGAGACGTGACGAGAGAGAGAGAGAGAGACAGAGAGACAGAGAGACGACGAGCGGAGGGACGACGGAGAGACGAGGAGAGAGAGAAAGAGATCGGGGAGGGAGAGATAGACAGAAAGAGACAGCAGAGAAGGTGGGGTGATGGAGGTGGAGTGAGAGAGAAAGAGAGAGAGAGAGAAGAGAGAGAAGAGAGAGAGGAGATGAGAGAGAGACAGGGATGGGAGATGGAGAGAGGGAGAGGGAGAGGGAAGGAGAGAGATGAAGGGAGGAGGAGGAGGAGGACACCAACTCGACACGGCTGTGATAATATGTCAAAACCTTACAAGCTGACACCCCGTGGGTGCCCCGTCTATCAATTACTTTCTCCCTTTGGTTCTCCTCAATAGGTGACAGCTCCAGGCCTACGCCATGCCTACATCACGCCTCCTGCTAATGCACACGAGCCACCCAAAGATAAACACTTCATAAAGACAGGAAAACAACAACAGTGTCTGTCATTTCAGACGTGTGCTGCTGGTTAATAAATGGTGATTAAGGGAGTAACCGCATGTGATGTCATCTGGGGTGACAGGTTATAAAATATTCCATGTTGGCCTGCAAAACCTTTCAACACAATGGAGGCGCCGCAGAGCTGAAATGAGTTCAACATGCAATAATGCTTTGCTTTTCGGTTTGAGTGGAACAGTGCTAGTGTTCAGACGAGCTAATGCTGTCTTTTTACTAACTAATTGCATTTTAAATGTTCTAAATAGTCACATTGGTGAGCTACATTCCCTGAAATATCAGTCACAGTAAATTAACATTATACAAGCTCCTAAACTCATTCAACATGTTCCCATCATTATTCAAAGTAAAAACCGAAGCTGTTTCAGTGTGCTGGGATTTATTTAATAAAAGTAGTTCTCCAAAGATTCTGGTGAAGGTTTTTCCATTCATCAGCTGCAGCACAAAAACATTCACAAGAGAGAACAGGCAAGCTACAAAAACGTACTTTGCAACAAAAGCAATTACCATTTTCCCACTGAAAGTGACAGTTCAGAAATCTATGTGCCTGTTTTATCTCCATCTGTGGAGGCATCTGTTTCATTTTGTACTCTGCCTCTCTCTCTGACTCCCTCTCTCTCGCTCTCTCTCTCTCACTCTCTGTCTCTCTCCCTCTCTCTCTCTTGCTCTCACTCGCTCATTGTGAATAGTTGGCATTCACATTCATTTTCTTTATTTCTGTATATCCCCATTTATCTTGCAGCCCAACAGTGAAGATCAACTGCACCTCACAGAGTCCAGAGGCAGTCATGAATAACAAATAATAAAGGACAGTCCTCCCCGCCCCCCCCCCCCCCCCCACACACACACACACACACACACACACACACACACACACACACACACACACACACACACACACACACCATAATCATGTGATCTGCTCTGTTAGAAAAGGGAATCGAAATTCTTCATTAGTCAATGTCAGGTGAAGGTTCACGTGGAAATCACTTGCGCTAAAAGCCCCGGGGCCGACCGCGGACCCCACCGCGTGTCTCGTGACGCTCCGTCCTTAAAGGTCAAGAGTCCCCCGGCAAGATCAACCGGTCTGGCCAGAGGTCACGTCAAAACCATGTGTTTCCATATTCCCAAAAGGAACACATCACCCTCCCTGCAGGAGTCGTGTGTGTGTGCGTTGGATCCGGTGTCGCCGCTGACCCAGCGCTGCGGCTTTTGGTCACGCGCCGCACCGCAGTGTCGGGACCTTGACCTGATTCATCCTGACTGCTGCTGTCACCCTCTCCGCGGTGCCTTCCTGCGCAGGCAGGCCGAGCAGGACGGCCGTGGAGGGTTTTGTTTATTGCGGGATATTTTTTTGACTGTTGCCCGGACAGATTTAATTTCCCTGCCTGCACCGGGGAACCGTGCCAGAAAATTGGAATGCATTTATTCCTCCCGCTGTTTTTTTGTCGTCGTACCCTTCCACGATGATGTGATGCGGATTCGGTCCAAGCAGGCGATGGTATTGGTCAAGCTTTAGCGTTTTCTGCGAAAGCCTCTGTTTCCCTTTTTCTTTGGTTTTGCCTGTGACCCCCCCCGGTTCCAGAGGAAGGGTAATGGAGCATTCATAACCACGGGGGGGGGGGGGGGGGTGTCAGCCTTTGGGAGAACAGGTATTAGGGCTCTCTGGTCGCCTTCCACACACTGGATTGAAAGCAGCAGGATGGTGTTACAGGTATGGATGTGTGATCCGTCTCTATGCCTGGGAAATGGCGGAATACACACTGGCTTTGGCACGCTCAGCAGGCCGTATGTTTTAAGACTTCCGGACAGAGTTGAGCTGAACCCCATTTAACTAGAGAAGAAAATTAAAAAGAACTCTAGGCTATGTAAGAATAAGGGTCTAACACGTCCATCATGCATACAGGAGTCCAAGGTAATACAAGGCACTGTCCTTACCTTTATCCCTGACTGAATCCTCTGACCAGATCTCTGTGTCAATAAAGAAAACACGCTACTGAAAAAAAACGCAAGCCTCTCCCTCCACCTCCTCTCCACCTCTCCACCCCTCCGCCCCTCTACCCCTCCCAGCCCATATCTCTTCCAGTTGGTCCTCCTCTGTGAAGGGGTCGGCGGGGTCACAGTCCCAGACACAGACAAGTAGGGCGTCCAGCTGGGTTGAAGGGGGGAAGCGTGTCTGTCCTCGGTGAGGAATGATGCAGTATTATAATCCTCTCAGCAGATGACCTTGCGTCTCACATGGATCCCTGTGTCTCTCCTGTGTGGTGAGGAGATTAAATACAAAACACGCACAGTTCACGCTCCAGCCAACTCGGCTTGATTGGTTATTGTTCTTGGTCCCCTACGCCGAAACAATGCAGCTAATGAGTGCGACTGTTGAGTTCGGTAGTTCTGAGTACTCAATGCATATTTTGGTCAAGTAAACACATGATGAAGGACACACTGTTCGTCCTCATCGTCATCATCATCATCATCATGACCATGATCATGATCATCATCATCATCATCATCATCATCATCATCATCATCATCATCATCATATTCATATTCACATTCATATTCAAGATGTTGTGAACCCATCAACTAAAAGTAAATACTATTCAACAGAGTGTGGCTTGAGACATACACACACATATGCTACCCCCCCCCCCCCCCCCTTCATCAACCTCCCCACCCCAACCACACTCCACGCCTCCCCCGTCTTAAATCAGCGTCTGAGCCGGTCCATAATATTGGAAATGTGATAACTTCTACATTTGACTCAAGTTGAATGCTGCAGCCGTGACACCCATTAACCTAAGCGTTTCCCACTAAAACAGTTTGAGCAGAATCAGCCAGGCTTAGGAATATCTGCCAAGCATGGCTGCTCCTCATCTATTCTCATCTAGACTTGGAGCCCGCTGTCAGCATGGCGGCGTTCAATGTCATTACGCCACAGGGCCCGAGGAAGGAGACGGGAGAGAGGTCACTTTTACGACACAACTTGTAAACCCTCTTTATGTACATTTCAAGAGGCCCCTGTCACTCTTTATCCTCTTAGCTACTGGCCAAGCCCCCTTTCTCTCCACACAGGCTTTGATCTTAAAACCGCCACGCTCACTCATTCCCCGATTTGTGGAAAAAAGCGTGTCTGTTTTCCACAGTGAAATGGTGTGAAAAGAAAACCCAAACTGGTTTGGCTAATATGGGGAGTTCAGATAATGACAACATGTGGCTTTGAAGCCGTGGCCTGCGGGGACACCACGTCATCGTGACTCAACCGGCCTGCTCTGTTTGGGCTAATCAGGCTCAAACTGGCCCACTTTTTGAGAGCATAAAACTTGCTCTCTATTTGACCGCCTTCGTGTGGCCATGAGGCTTCCCGTTGAATGGCCCCTGCTGTTGGCGCGCTCCAAACGTTGACTAATGTGTGCGGGTCAACAGTTGAAACACGTCCCTAAACTACTGTTTAATGCTAAGGCCGGTTGAGCAGGGTCAGACAGCAGTGAGAGAGAGGGTTGTTTTAGGGGCAGTCTGGAAACATCTAGAGGTATCGGGCTGTGATTATACTAAAAGGACCCGCGGTGTGGATTACTCATGTCTAAAGCCACCATTACCGAGGCCTTGTCAAGTGCATAGCTTCATCAGACATCTTGTGGCTGCTGAAGCCACAGGTGCCCCATTTAGGGGGGGGGGGGGGGGAGGGGGGGTAGGCAGGTCCCTAAGGGAGCCACTCACACAGACAGAAGACTTTTTGTGTCCAAGATGAACCAATATGAAAGAAAAAAGATCTCTTCAGGGCGACATCATTTATCTGGGTTGGAGGGAGCATCCGAACTGACGGAAGAAGACAGCGAGTTGACGACTGATTTATGGCTTGATTTATTCAGTGAAATACAAATGTGAATTGA
>JAXIVH010000014.1:5815800-5817082 GCA_036785325.1 Urophycis tenuis | reverse complement strand
CAAGGGGATCGAACCGCTGACCCTACGGTTAGTGGACGACCCGCTCTGTCCACCCGCTCTACTGAGCCACTGAGCTACTGCCACCTTCACTTCACTGCATATTCTCTGAATAACAACACCGGTTATGCATCCACCACTGATACATGTATAGAAAAATGTACAAAAATAGTAGAAACGGTCCAATAAGTGGACAAGCCTACATTCTTTACGGGCCATCTCTAGGTCATCCTCCACCCTTCCATAGATCATCCCCCTCTTCATCCACTTCTTCTAATTAGTGATGAAGATCCCCATTGAAGATGTCCATCTGCCATGTCACATTCCCCGGGTGGCAGATGTCCTCTCGCCCCATGGCCCACCTCTCTCCCCTGTGGCCTTCCAAAGCAGAGCTCCTTTTAATTAAAACATTACACCAACCACAGCTACCTGTGTGTTACATGCCTCACCACACTACCCCACCCCCCCCCCCCCCCCCACAAAGTATGGACCAGAACCAGCCCAGAATCAACGGGCGCCACCACATCTCCCCGGGGCGCCTGCAGAGGATGGACATGTAATCGGAAACAGACATGGCTCTGTAGGCTGGGTGGGGGCTGGCGGATGTGAGAGATGGACCTCTGCCCACCTGGCCTTGGCTGTCTGAGTGCTGAGCTCAGCTGTCTTTCCACTCAGCACCCTGGGAAGTGAAGCGCGAGACGCGAGCCAAGACCGTCCCAAATCCCATTGAAAGTAGAAAAAAATAATAAAGAGATTAAGGGGGGGGGGGGAGGACGCAGCCGCGCACAAGCAATCGTGAACACGCCGTATGGCGCGGTGTGTGAACGTGATTCCTTTCTGTTCGTTAACAATTGCCGACTGGGAGTTTGTTTTCAGAGTGGTGCATTTCAGGGTTTTTTTTCTGTGTTCCTTTTTTTACTTTTAAAAGGGATTTTTTTTTCCAGTGGAAGCGGAGGAAAACAGCGACATCATGAACTCAGCGTGACACACCGTGAACTCAGCGTGTTCGACATTGGCGTCGTCCGCACTTTCTCAAGTGCAGTCAGCGACTGTTAGCGCACCTTTAACCCCTGAGAGGGAGAAGAGGAGGAATAAAACAACGCCACAGATTGCAGAGTTGTCATTTCCTGCAAAATTTTACAATTCAAAAAAAAAAATCTAATTTGCGGTGAGGCCAAATGAAGGTTATTGAAAGAGAAACATCCACCTACATTTGCATGACATCATTCAAATGCAAATTAGTGTGGCCACTTGCAGGTACGTGTGGGCGTTACACTGTGAACCG
>JAXIVH010000014.1:5783300-5800800 GCA_036785325.1 Urophycis tenuis | reverse complement strand
AGGGTTAGGCTTAGGGTTAGGGTTAGGGTAGAGTTAGGGTTAGGGTGAGGGTTAGGGTTAGGGTAGGGTCAGGGGTTAGGGTTAGGGGTTAGGAATAGGGTGGTGCGGGGATGGGGAGAAGCTATGTGGTCTTTAAATGCGATGGAGTTGACCTCACATTTATTCCACCGCAGACATCCAGTCTACAAATAGGAGGGCTGAGGATGTTGCACCTAGTGCAAAGGTAGCATCAGGGCACTGCGTTTCCTGAAGGGGTTTGTCTGATGAGAGAGTATGAAGGATGTGTCCATGTTAAACGCAGCCTGTTCTCTGCTAAGAGGAGGAGATGAGCATCCTCACACCTGCATGATTGTAATCTGCAAGTGTGAATGAATGAATGAAAGCAATAGTTTGCTCTTTTTTTTTTAAAGGTGTCATGGTGTTGATATCAAAGAAAACACAAAAAAGTGTTGATTCAAATTATTAATGCTAGAGTAGCAATCATTTATCCTTCTAAATGTATTTATTTTTTAGGCATTTTTTTGTTGTTTGTTGAAATTTATCAATTCAATTACATTTAATCAATAGATCAAATGCTCTGCCATCTATACAAAATAATATGATATCTGTGGCTGTTGAAGGTATGTAATAAACCCGTCCTATTATTTAATTCAACCCAAATGAAATCATTGGACGGCACAGCTGTCAGAATACGTACCTGTGCTTCCTGCCCAGGCACTTGTTGAGTATGAGTCTTCCACAAGGCCAGGCAGACATGTAACTAAAGAAAAGCCAGCAAGCTAGCCATGTGTTTGGGGGGAGTGGCCTTGCAGTGGAGCCTGAAGGGGAGGGATGGGGTTTTTTTTTAGTCGGATACACGCCATTGCCATAATTTCCAATTGAACTGGAAAATGTGTGGCTATTATTTCCAATGGAGGGGGGCAAAGACTATATTAATGTGAAATACATGGAAATGTGTGTTCTTCTGCATCTTTCTTTGACGAAAACAATAATGGAAGTGGACGAAGGCGGAGGGATGAAAATATGTTTTTTCCAGAAATTGCTCAGAATATATTGCGCACAAGGCTGTATGTGCTTGTTTTGTACTCAGTGAATTGAGATAAAAACGCACATCACAATTCCATCAACTGCAGCATTCAACCGCAGAGTGAACGAGAACATAAACGCTTGAGAGTGCATTAGAAAGTTTCTCTCTCGCGCTTTAAAGTTTTTTTTTTTCCCTGTGCATAAAAGCAATTGATGGCGGAAAGAGATTGCAGTAGAATGACCCTGCTGCAATGAAAGCACCGCAAAAGCAATCAAAGCCCAGAGAAAATCAAATGTCTCTCCTCAACAACAAAAAAAGTACAGTAGAGGAGTAGCCAGGCCAAAAGACAAGTTAAGCCAACACACATAATTCTCCTGTCCGTTGAGTGCAGGGAATTCAATTTACCTTATCGGAAAACACAATATAGGCCCACAACCACATTAGCTTTTCTTCTCATGGGTAGGGATGGTTCTGCCAGCAGTAGCCGACAAAAAAAGCAGTTCCCTTCAACAGGATAAAGCGCTGGCCGTTTAAAGCTGCAGCGAAGTGGCAGCGTGTTTAGCGGCTGTGTTTAAAGTCACAGTGAACGACATTCTGGCAGATGGAAAGCATGCTATGAGCTAACGTGTGATCCTTAGACGTTTATCTTCCACCTCTTCAAGGTGACTGCGCCTATTGCCGTCTCCATCAGTCTATTGCCCTTTATGGGTCTGTTAACTAAGTTAGCACACACATGTGCCAACTTAGTTACACTGCTTATCAAACTTGATAAACAACACCAATCAATAGAAATCAACGAAATAAGTGAAAAACTAAATTGATTTACGGCCATTGCTTTATGAGGCTTAACACAAGAAAATAAGCCGCACACGATTGTAAGTTAGGTGGATGACAAAATAATCAATTCAAGTTTAAAGTGCAAGTTGTTGTTTTTTTACACACAAAGAAAGCAACACAATGCATTGGAGGTCAGAAGAACCACGATGATGGCCATTTGGCATAACGCCCAGGACATACAATCAATCAAGGAACCGGTGACGACCCTCACCTTGGCAACCATCTCTCAAAACATCTCGAACCCTCATGGACGCATCACATTACACAACGTCTCTCTGAGCCCTCATGCAGGAGCCTTGTACAGACCAGAGGAGGTACCAGGAGAAGCCTGGAAGAAGCTTACCCTCTGGGGATGTGGGGGTGCGGTGGAGATCTTCCCACTTGTGTGTCTTTAGCCAATGGGTGGTCCCACCGGAGAGGGAGGAGTCCCTGCCCTGGTTCTGCAGTCCACCAGATGGCGGCTGTTCAGAGCCAGCTAAGAGCTCGCCTGCTGGTCAATGAAACTTAAGTGTTGCGTGGGCTGTCTGTTATGAATAAATGTCCTCAGACAGGCTAATTAAAAGGGGTCTTTTTCATCACTGCGGCCCATCTGTTGGGGAACACAACCTGATGGAATGACTCTGCAGTCACTTCGACCGTTTGACAACACATCCTATTATCAGCTAGTTCGTTGTCTTTTTTTTTAACAAACAGACAATAAATAAATAAATAGATAAATACATTAAAAAATGTAAGTGTTGCTATGAGAGTAATTACATTTTTTATGAGTGCTAGTCTTTTGGGTGGAATCCACAGATAGTGAAAACGGCTGGCACCTTGAGTAAACCAAAGACCTGTACGAAAGGGCTAAGCTGTTAACCTTATAAAGTGAGACGCAATCTGACCAACTAATTTAATCAAGCTCGCAGAACGATCTTTTTTCATCACAAATTGTTTAGAACCATTTTTTTTTTTTTTTATTCTTAAGATCATGAATATTCATTGCACATTAACTCCCCACATCAGTATTCTTGTAGCATTTTAAAACACAGTCTCTAAACAAAGCTTTTATGTTAATCACATGCTATCTACAAGCAATCTGGACCTAGGGACACCCGACCACAACTAAAACAAGGTCAGTGCATATGCTATAGACAACAAGCTACCCTCATCAGCATGTGACAAGGTCATTGCATCGTGTTATTGCCAAACAAGATACATTCATGATCTTGGCGTGGACTATTAGCATTTAACAAGTCAACACAGCCTCTTCAACGCCAAACTCTTTATAGCAGAATACAAGAGCAAACTCTTTTATGTCAGTTCTATATCGCAAAACTGGAGTATGGCTTTGGCCGCCGCACTGGCCGTTAACTGTCAGCTGTGGACCGAAAGACCCACACACACACACACACACACACACACTCACACATTCATGTATACGCACACATGTGCACACACACACACATTCATGCACACGCACACACACACACACACACACACACACATGCATGCACACACATAGACGCACACACACACACACACACACACACACATGCACGCACACCAGTGCACACACACACACACACACATGCATGCACACCAGTGCACACACACACACATGCATGCACACACACACACACACACACATGCATGCACACAGACACACGCACATGCACACAGACACACACACACACACACGCTATCTTTTGCGAGCTGATGGACCGTCACATCTCCTTGTGATGGTGAGGGTCACCAGGCCCCGGCTGCCGCACATTACCACACGGCCCACCAGGGCTGCTGGATGACTTTGGGAGGTCCCGGAGATTCTTTGTGCTAATTGGCTAAATGACGTGGTTGGTCGGGATCACGATGCCATGGGAAGTGGGGGGGGGGGCTTGCAATTTATATCAATATGGGAATTAATCATCCCTGTCAATGTGTTACTGCAACGCAACCCTGGTTCCCCTGCATCATTTTGCCCCTCTGCCTGCTACGTTGTGTACAGTAAATAGGGTTAAATACCCTGCAATAGATCACTTCGGTTGTCTCAGGAATGGCAATTAATTCACTTCCACGCAATGAATAGCTTGGTTGGATTTACAATTTTAAGTGCTGTCTCCGCACAGCGGTCGGGCGTCGGGCTTGTAGGGCCACCCAACCAGAACCTTAGGAGGAAAACCCTCTGGGACACTACGTCTTGCAGGTTTTTTCTTCCCCCCCCCTACTGGGTAGTGCAAACCCTCCACTAATGCAATCCAGTTTGTGGGAGGAAACGTCGATAGTTACAGCCCCCTAAAGCAGCGCTGCGGAGACAACACAGAGACATATGTGGGCACTACAGCTCCCATAGCGTCTCCCATAGCTTCTCTTCCAGTTTTAATTACTACGAATAAGTGGCAGCATTTGGTCAGCTTTATGGTGCTTCTTAAAAAAAAAGAGCTTGCTTGGTGAAGACTAGACTAGATTCTGCAAGAGCTGTGGACCCAAAGATGCACAACTACCTCCACTATTTACAATGGTTAACGGTGAATCAAGGGAGCGACCCGTAGGTTATTCCTGGTACTGGCGCCTATACGCTGTACGGCTGAGTGACGACAGCCGACGACAAATGAAAACACGCAGAAGGCAACGAGCGCATACGTTCCAGTGGTACACTCCACTCAGAAGCCGAACGGACAGAAAAAAAAGAAGAAGTACAGGACGCATTTTCATTCGATTTGGCTCGGCGTTGAAGCAGATAGAAGCACTGGGGAGATGACAGCCCACTGTCAATGGCATCGTTGTTTGCGAAGGGCAGGAAAACAGTCACTCCAGAAGATGTTGGCAGCATGCTAATAGAGTACAGGAACATAAATACTCTCACTGAGGAAAGTTCCAAAGTGGGAAAAGGGAGGGGAAATGGCTGTATGGTGGGGGGGTGGGTGAGTGGGGGGGGATGGCGGGTTACTTTCTCTCCGCCCTGAACTCATTGCTATTCCCCACCAACAGCAGGCTTCCTGCTAATAGGATGGAAGCCCCGAGGCAGTGAGATCTGCTGCTAGATGGAGCAGACCGGTGGGCAGGCAGACCTGTACCATGCGCTTGGGCGCGGCAGCCGCCCGGCCCGCCGGCCTTTTCTTCCCCTCCCCCGCTCAACCCCCCACGACTTCCATCCTGCAGCGAGGAGCGGGGAAGGAGCAGGGAAAGGAGCCGCGAGGAGCCATCAGAGCTGCCAGGGATCTTGGGTGGCTCGCCACGACGGGCAATTACAGCGTGTGTTGCCAAAACCTCGAAACGCGAAAAAAGACTGAGAATACTAATTTCAATATGATGCCCGCTGGGTTGCATCGCATGACATTTAATGAGTTTGGAAAACACACACACACACACACACACATTTGTTGGATAGGCTTTGGATATGCTTATGTGTTGCTTAAGTGCTTATGTTTGAGAGCCCATTTGGGTGGCAAGAATGACCTGATTCCCGATCAGCCAATGGCCAATTTACCTTTGGAGCATTTGCTCATTACCAATAGTATAGAGGCTATTATTAAAAATGTGACTCACTTGCCCCTTGATCAAGTTATATATTTAGTGGGATGAATCTTAAGATGTAGTTCTAGTTGCACATCCTGTTACTTTACACGACTATGGCTGCAGTTACAAAATGAAAAACCAGGGGAGGTAAGAAGTTTTCTCGATTAGACCATCTATAATTCCAAGGGAGAGTGCTCTCCCTTGAAAGATCGAATTCATTTCTATCTCACCCATGACTCTGTGCTTCCAATAAGAGTGGCCAAAACAAGCTAACCTTGACCCAGAATGAGACATATATGCCTGCTGCTTTTTCCAATTTCCTATAGTCAGCCCGAAGGTCTGTGTGAAAATCATTGTGTGTCTCCACCTTTACAGCATACATGACAAAATGGCTGACGGAGTGCTCCACTCCAGTCACCGTTCTGTTGGTTGATCATATCGGTGCCCTGGAGTCATTTGCTCTAATCACAGTGATCCCTTAGCCCTGACACACACATATTTATCTTTCAAATGGGCTGACACAAAAATATCACACTTTGTGTCATCGTTAAGAAGAGACATTTTATTCACAGGTACTGTAAAAGTAAAACACAAGCTGCCATATCATACATTTATACACAGGATTTGAAAATCCCATAAAAAACCAATGATATTTGAAAATATGGGTATCGATATGAAATATGACCTTACGTACAATAATTTCTTGGAAAAAAAGGTCTCTGTCGGATAATAGTAATTTCATTTATGAGCTTTACCCTACAATAGTGAAAACAGAGGTTATTATACAAAAATCAGAATGGTAAAAATGGAGTACAACAGTATTAAAAATGATTAAAAAAATCCCATGCAGCATCTTCGAAGAGGGCCTGAGAAGGTATTACAAAGTAAAGAAAATAAAAATAAACTCAACTGTCATAGTTATAGAAATTTGTACCCATCCAAATACAATATAATCATTTTTTATTTTTTAATATTCTAAATACCCGAATTCCACAGCATCCTCTTTAATTGTATCATCCATCATCATCCATTTTGGGTAAAAACCGGCACATTCTAGCAGCTGCAAAGAGCCACTATAATGATTGAGCTCTGCTAAACCACGACGGTCGCAAATGTTTGTAATGACGCATTGCGTCACTTTACAGCACAATCTCCTTTAACACATTTCTTTTGGAGTCTTTGATTGAGACACTGAACATGTTGAAACTACCATGACAAAGAAAATAATTTGGGGGCCGGGAACTAAAAACTTAGCTAGTTGATGTGCTTCAGCTCAAGCTCAGAGTGGGGGGCGCAATGGGCTGTGACACACCACTGTCTACGTCTTTCCGTCAGGGTTCTTAACTAGCCAGAGAGAACGTAACGTTATGCATAGAACCAAAGAGTCGGGCACCACTCAGGGGAGAACACCACAACACAGGCCCAGCAGATGCAGCTCATCAATGTCCCTTGTATTGTGAATCTAGCAGGACCCGGTCCAAAAATCAGTTAGCGATACAACCGGGCGCGCTTACGAGCCCTGCTGTGAGTGTAGATAAATCGTCGAGGTTAGGCTGCCAACACTAGCGTTGCAGTTTCCCCCCAACTGGAAAGTGTGGCAAGCAAAGTGAACAGTTTAATCACGTTTAACAACCAAGTAGCCGCCGCGGTGGCCCCGTATGACATGATATGTTTTGGTTTATTCTCACACTCTCGGCTAGGGAAGAAAACATGGCCGACCCACGCCTGAGTGACCCCCCCACCACCTAACTGCTGCTTTAGCTAAGTGCGTCCACTGAGACCCATTCGATCAAGGCAACTGGAGGGGAGAACACATTCACTCAATCCTCGCGAGCATTCCCAGCCCAGCTGGCAGTGGATGAGTGATAAACAGCAACTGTAGACCTTGAACACATAACCCAGACCGGTCTCAGAAAAAAAGGGCTAGAAAACTATAGAACCAGAGAGATAACATAAGGCGCAAGAGGCTGGATGGACATGGGAAAAATGCTGACTGAGGTTTGAAACATGAGAAAAAGGCAGAGAGAGCAACAGCATTACCGTAGTGCTATCCTTTTATCGTCTTTTTTGATTTATTTTATTTTTTTTACCTAAAAATGATATTTTTACACACCACATAATCATATAAATACACTATACAATGCAATATAAAACCCTTTTTTGTTTAAAAAAGGAATATGATCGGAGTTAGATATGCTATTCAGGATACCTGCCCCATAAAAATAAAAAAAAAACAGGACTCACAACAAGACAAGTAAAAAAGGCACTTCTGGTTGTTGTTCATTGACTTTTGGGTAAATGATGGCCGCTTGTTCGCCATGCAGATAACAGCATTTGTGCACACGTTTCTCTCCATTTACAACGCATTATAGAAAACGAGGCACTGCAGCTAAGTGGTTGAAATCCTCTCTGCAACCATGCAAAGACTCACTCGCTGATTTCGTCTTTCCCTCTCTTCTCAGGGGTATGGGTTTTTTGCCCTTTTCAAAGCGTTCTTTTCACTCCAGCGACTATCCATTCACTGGCTGCTACATTTCTTCATCCTTCCTCACTTTCACTTCCTGGATACTCTATGTCTCCTTCCTCTACCACTCTCCACTCCTTAGACTTCTACTTCACAGGGTCCTTCTCGTATGACCGCCGTGGCCGGTGTGCTGATGTCGAAGCAGGTCACCATCATGACGCGGGACTTGCATAGGTTGACGCAGAACTCCAGCTCTTCGGTCGCCTCCACCAAGGCCTCCAGGTAGTCTGTGGATTCTTTGTCCAGATCCTGGTCCACCTCAACTGTCAAACGCAAAAGGCACCAAGGGTTCTTAAGTCAGATAGCAGTGCTTTGTTCGAAAATCCTGAGTACACACAACATGCGGTCAACGTTAACGATAATGCGCCCCCCGTGGTCCCGAAGAAGAAGGTGGTACTCACACTCTCCGATCCACTTCCTGGGGTCCATCATCAGCCTGGCTTTGGTGTCCTCCAGCTCCTCCCACAACGCCTCGTGTTTCGCCCGGAGCTCTTTCACCTGCTGCTGCCTTTTCTCCAGCACCTTCAGCTTACTGTTGAAATACTGCAGGCCCTGAAGGAGAAGCACGCATGGCATGAGATGGCTGGAGATGGATTGAGAATAGACATGGCTAGCGTATGGTTTGGGTGCATTACATTTCAAGTATTACTTTGTTTCCATAAAACCGTCATTTATTCTTTCTTTTTACTTAAGGCCAATACGTTGGCGGACAATAAACTGACCTAGAAATGTACAGTTTGACAAATGGAAATGAAGCCATTAAATGCAATGCTTACCTTTTCAACATCCTGAAAGGGTTGCTGAAAGGGAGAAGCAACATATTAACATATTTTCCATCCGATTTGCACATTACAAAATAAACATTGACATTGCAGAGATGATGAACAGCATGAATGCACTATGTATGAATATATGCAGACTAATGTACTTGAACCAGATTCTAACACTAGTTTGTAATGATGAGAAGGTCACGGCTATGGCTGTTCATTTTTTATGCCAGTCAACCAGGGATGGCTGGTAAGGAGACATTGTAAATCATCATTAGCTAATTGAGAGTGAATCAAACGATGATCCAGGGGGTTTAATATGTCCTCTTAACAAGTCCTTCTCTCACCGGCTGACTTGCAGGAGCAGTTAATGGCCCACTGGAGAGGAGTACGCTATAAAGAGCCAAGTGGCCAGAAACGAGCTCTGCTGGTGGGCTAATAGGGGTTGGTGGCGGGGTGGCGGTGGCAGATGTGGCGTTCATCAACCATTTCTTTCTTGACCACCAACATTTACCATCGTTTCTCTCAAACTTCTGTTCCCAATCTGTAACCGCCAACACCACTATGGAAACCACCAGTGAGCACCAGCCACCGGGCCGTGGTGTTTCAATCCCAATTAGATCCAGACGGTAATTGCCTTCTGATCTTTCCACATTCCTGGGAAGCTCTGGCAGAATACCAAGCCTTGGGGTCGGGTCCCAGACACTAACTCCAGGATTTGCTACCAGGCAGACTTAAGGTCAGACAGTCTGAGACACATTAGTCCTGTCTTGTACTTTAATAAGTTTCTGGGAATGAGTAAGCAAAGACTTTCCCACAATGTAAGTCAATGTGTTGTATGTGGAGCACGTATGGAATCAATGTGGCACATGTAAAACATTGGCGTGGCTCTGCATTGCAATAGGATGTGTTAAATCCTGAGATAATGCTCCATGGGATCTAAAATAACTTCAGACATTTGATGCCTCTGGTCACGCACAGAGAACAACCCAGAATCGTTCCCTCTGCCCACCTCTGCTATTTCCTCCTGTCTCCGTCTTTGGAGTCTTTCCACGTCGTCGATCTCATACACCTTAATCTCAAAGGGTTCCTTCAACGGCCCAGACATGGGGGGCAGGTCCACCCACTGGCCTGCTGTGCTCGCCTTCTTCCCCAGGGATGATGTGTCTGGCATAGGAGCTGGGATGAGCCGTCTCCTTTGGAAGCCTAAAGGAACCGAGTGCAGTAGACACAGTTACAGTGCAGGAATACAATAATGGTTTTCGCCGGCCACTGTGTGTAAATATGTATGAGTCTCGCTCTGAGATGTTGAGTGTCGTATGAGGCTTTAGGCGGGCCTCCTGTGTTATGTTGATTACATATTTATAAGGGCTTCATGACTCCTGATTCTCAAGCTGCACAGTATAAACAAATTCAAAAGGTTGGTTTACTACAGACCAAAACCTGCGCTAAAACCCACACTCTAAATTCAAGTCATTCTACTTGATCAAAATATGCAATATATAATTATAGTGCATATCCTGATGAATAAAAATAAGTTAAAAGTAACTCGGCACCTGGCTTATTTCCTCTGGGAATGGATGTGTTTGGTGCAGCAGCAATTGATCAATTGATTTGGATCTGCTAAAGAATAATCTACTTCTGCAAGTGTGAGTCTCAAGTGTGATATCAGATAATGGCGGTCTCAAATTTACACCAGTGCATGTATAGATATAGAGATTCTACCAAAGTCACACAGGTTGCGTTCTCACCGTTAGATCTCTTCTTGGGGGGCTTGGAGGTCCTCATTCTGCTCGACGACATTCCACTCTCGCTCATCGAGTCGAGGGCTGAGGAGGCGCTTCCTGTGGCCTCGCTGTCGCGGATCATGCTCTCGTAGCCACTGCTGCCACCGCTGTGGTAGAAGAGGGCAGTGCGGCCCATGGCCGGAGGGAGCTCCCCGCTCAACACGCTGCTGTTGTCACTGCCATGGCCGCTGCTGTAGCGCTGGGGCCTCCTGGGGGCCGTGATCTTACTGTATGGGGAGGGCAGCATGGCGGTGGGGGATTTGTCCTCCCCGACGTTGACCCCACTGTCATTCCCACTGTCCGAATCCCCCGAAGCGCGGACATGCTTGCCCGATGCAGTGCTCGATGCTAACTCGCTCACCCGGCTGTTGGCGGCCCTTATGGCCTGCTTGGTGCCCATAATGGTGCCCCTTCCGGGCTTGCCACTGACAGCCGTCGTAGTGGTCCTGGTGGCCGACGTCCTTCCGGATGGAGGGAGGTTGGCATTGGCACTTTTGGTCACCGGTTGTGCTAAGGACTTGGTCGAGGAGCTTAGACCTTTAGAGTTGCTAGCAGACAGTGAGCGCGCCTTATTTCCATTCATCGCTGCTAAAGTCCTGGGGTTAACGGTTGCTTTCGCCTGCCCGGGTTTACCAATAACTGCGGGGCTTCCGCATGGAGATGGCGGGGAGGTAGCGATGGGAGAGCTTGACGAGTTAGGAATCCCAAAGCGAGGAATAGACCTGCTGGACTTACTACTGCTGCTGCTCCCCAAACTGGCCCCACTGTTTTCCCTACTGAGTACAGGTCTTGAACCTGATAGGGACACGTTGTCACACCTCTCTAGAGACATGTGACTGCCGTAATGAAGCCCGCTGTCACCTCTGGGCCCTCTGACCTTCAGGCTTGAGGTAATTTTGGTGGCGGAGAGGTCAGCCTTTAGACTGGAGGTTTTGAAGCTGCCGATGTCTCCTCTGCAGCGGACCTCCAGCTCATCCTCTGAGACCACTGACCGCAATGACGAGGTCCCTGCCTCCCCATAGGCTAACCTTAAGGCACTTTGGGGTAGCAGAGTCTTGTTCTTCTGGTCAAGACTGGACTTTCTCACTGGAGGGGGAGGAGGGGAAGTGCCACCAGGCTTCGGGAGAGCGCTGGCTTTCTGTGTGTTTGCCTTGCTGTGTTTCCCTAGAGAGGAATACTTTAGGCTACTGGTTGATCCAGTGACATCCTGTTTCCCCTTGGACTCCGTTGAGGCGTGGATGACAGGCACGGTCCCCAAAGTGGTGGCCCCTCGCCTGAGCAGAGGCATTCTGCTCGGGGTCTCGGCTTTCCTACTGGCTGACTTCTCACAGCCATCGACCACCCTTTGGGACGAGGTTGAACCCTGGAGCTTGGGTGGACGAGGTACGCTGTTGCTGCTGATAGGTGTTTTGCGGGACGGGATGCCACTCACTGGGTTTTTGATGAACCTGCTGGTGATAGTGGGCTCACATAATTGGGGTTCTGGGGGGTTGTCGATGCGATGCCAAGGATTATCTTGCCTGGTGTCCTTACTCAGGGCCTCCCTACTACTACTGTGGCTACTGCTATAATGGGAAATGGATGAGGTAGGTTTAATTTTCCTGGGAAGACTGGAGTGGACTATAGGGGGACCTTGTGGGGGTTCAGAGGAACTAAGAGAATGAGCTTTAGTTATTTTGGAGGTTAACTTCGGTGACCCTTTAGCTGACTGAGTTGGGGCACACTTGGTCAGGGATAATTTGCCTGATGCTGTGCCATCACTGTCAATGTCAGAGAAACTAAAGCCACTGTCGTTGAAGGAGCTCTTGGCATCTCTTGGGGACGGCTCACAATGGAACATGCCAAGAGAATCTAGGTAAAAGGTCCCCTCGGGTCCCACGTGCTTGGCCTGTGGTAGAAAGACATCGGTAGACTGAGCGCCCTCGCTCTCCACGGTGCATATGCTAACCTCACTCAGCCAGGAACTGATAGACGAGCCCCTGCTAGCCATGCACACTATAGTCTCCTCCTGGTATGGTGTAACCACCTCGGTGTTAACCTCTGGCCCTCCAGCAGCTGATGTGTAAGCATCAAACTCATCGTTGATGCTGCTGATGATGCTGACAGGCCGGGATCCAGAGGCTAGTGCCTGCAGGGAACAATCACTGTTAAAGCTGATGATGCTCGAGGGCCGGCCCCCATCTACAATGCTGCCTATGGCCAGCTCCTCCACCACGGTGAACACCAGCTCGTCCTCCCCATTCAGCTCCACCGGTTGTTGCAGGGTGACCGTGGCTCTGAGAATGTCTCGATCCAAACACCTCTCTCTCAAGGTGGGCCGCATCTGGCTCACCTCCAATGAGGATCTGACCATGTGGGAGGTGAATGAGTCCCCCTTTTTCCCAGCTTGATAGCTCATCCCAACAGGAGGCATTCTGGTGCTACACCGTTCCTCATTGTCTCTGTGGTCTTTTTGCTGGGGAGGAGGTGGAGCTGGCTTTGGCAGGGGCTTCTTATTCAAGAACACTTTCTCCCTTACTACGGGCTCTGAGATAGACACTGCAGCGCCACCCTGTTTGTTTGGGCTGGTTTGAATTCCAGACAATAAGATCTTCTCACCATCAGCACTAGTCCTACACATACTCTGAACACTGTCAGATGGCACCCTTTCCACAGGTATGCATTGCCGTTGGGCATTGTCCAGTTTAGATTTAGTGTCAGGGTTGCTGACTGCCGGAGTGGCCGCAGACTTAGGAGATGGTTTGGGTGAGATGCTCTCTTGAGAGGAGACGCTAGCCATGACCTTCAAGGGACTATTCCCTTGACCATCTTTAGGCTTGTCCATCTTGGGGCTGCCCTGGTTTCCCTTGCCTTCCCCAACAAAAGCAGTGGGTTCTTCACTGCCATCAATACACTCTAGCCTCTCCTGCAATTCTGCAAATGTGTTGCATTTGAAAAAGTGGTCTCTGTCCAGAGGGCCGTCTTTTGTAGACCGCCTTCTATTCAGAGAGGGAATGATTGGAACAAAGGCAGGGGGACCCTCGTTGTCACTAAGCTCCCTGTCTGAGATAGCAGCTCCCCCAGGGCCAACGTAAATCACTGTGTCGCAGGACTGCTCGCTGCTGGAGGAATATTCTTGGTCACTGAGAAAGGAGGGTAGGTCTGGGTCCAGAGCGACTGTCCGGGGGTGGAAAGGTCTGAGATGGGGCGGCCGGCGGATCCTGCCCTCCTCACAGGAACTCTCCCCACCAGAGGAACTGGATGCATACTGCGAATATGAGAATAGAAGGGACCTCACTATTTGTATGCATGTGTATGAGTGCGTGGGTGTATTGGGTATGTGGGGTGATTTAACATTAACAAATATGTGCCGATCATTTTTTTATATTAATATTCATCAGAATCCCTTCGTGGATTTAGGACAAAATCAATTACAAAACAAATATAAATTTCTCTGAAATTGATCCGGTCAATCTGTTCAGAAAGGGTAAGAGTGCACGTCAATAGCCATACAGGAACGAATGTCAATAATATGAATTGCGCTTGTGTGTGAACTTCATTATAATACTGCCTCTGACCCATACTAAATAAATACATGCTGTCATTCCACCTAATTATCTGAAGCCTATATTTCCCTAATCTGAGGAATGCATTACACAGATCCTTAGGCGAGAAGTATTGATTACATGATTAGCTGTTGAGAAGCAGGAAAAAACTAGCTCTGAATTATAGAGCTAATAAACTTTCATTTGTAGAAGCATACATTCATACAATAATGAGCTGGATACGGAGATACAAATGTTGCAGAGATGCGTGGCAGAGACACAATTGTTCTTACCATTCGCAACATTAAATAACATTACAACAACTCTGCATCGGATATTTAAATAACTGAATTGCAGGACCACATTATTGCTTCACGCTGACATTCACGTTGTTTCCAAGGACATCCGACAACACCTTTCAAGCATTTTCCATCAAGCCTGAAACTGCACTGCAGCATGCCACTGTGATGAGCAACACGTTTCCCCCTGAGTTCACGACCCCCGTCGCCATACCTTGGTTTTCTTCTTCCGCATGCGGTGGATGCGGGAGGCCAGTTGGATGGTGTTGAGGGAGTCGGCGTAGTGGGCCGGGGAGTCCGAGATGTGAGCGATCATGGTGGTCCTGCAGTTGATGTTCCCCAGAGACTCCCTGAGCAACATAGTCAGCTTGCTGTCCCTGGATCAGTGCACACACGACACCGTGATCAGCGAAGCAATGCTTCCCACAGTACAAAGGCATAGAAGAAAAGTAATGACAAAAAATAACCCAACGGCGCACTCCTTTCGTTTGGAAAATATATTTTGCACAGCCTTCAAAATGCATTAGTGGAAGCTCGACGCGCCCTCTAAAATCGGCGCAGACTGCGACTATGCAGACACATCTTGATGACACACAAATACGACTTGTGAATACGAGAGGATTTTCCGTTTCCTTACCTATAAGGTACATGCTTGGCTCCGTTGGCCAAAGCCATGATGACGTTTCCCAGCGCGTTGAGGGACAGACACAGGCCTCCCCCGCCGTCGCGGCTCTTGCTTAAGTCCTTCTCGCAGCTCCCCAGGTCTATGAGGTGCAGCCGGCTCCGTCCGCCAGACACTGTGGAGTAGCACAGGTGCGGTCGTCACTTTGGTGCAGACACTCCCACGCACAGGTCAGCGCACACTGCAGTGGTATGACTGCAACATGGTGGGGGGAGGGGGCTGACATGTGGGTGAGTAGGCCAATCTTTGGTGCTTCAGCGGACTAGTTCAATTCCTACCAGCGTCAAAGCCATAGGAGTGTTAGGTAGGAGGTAGGAGCCGTCTACATCAGTTAAATAGGTGGCAGTAACAAAAAAGGAACATTTATCATCACTAAAAGATGGAGAAATTACTGGGACGGGAAATAGGGAGTAATAATAGACTACTGTCACAGTAGAAGAAACCTGATGAGTCTACAAAAGGTAAAAGGTTAAGAAAATATATTTGTAGCTACACTTTGTTATGTGCCTGCCTAATGTGTTGTTCCACATGATTTGTAAGAAAACAATGAGTTCTAGGCTTCTGCGGCAAGAGGAGAAAACCATTAAGCTCACGTCGGCATGACTTAGAAAGTGACTGATTCACACACTTATTTCTCCTCGGCAGAAGTGCAACGCATGAATGCCAACCGTATTTTTCTCCCTTCTTGCATGGGCCAGAACCCATAAATACTGAAAACAGAGACCTGAGAGTTGTTTTTTAAATGTATACTTATGCTGTCTAGCCTGCAATAAACAACTTTCTGATTATCAGGGGCCTGGCAGGTGGGTCATACATTAACAGCAATAATAACAACTCACTGATTGAGGAATTTATGCTGAAACACAATCCATTACACCAAATAAGTGTTAATGAAAGTGCTTCTGATTATCCAGTGGATTAAATCTCTAATTAGCTGATTACGGCGCACTCTCGTGTACGTAGTTCTCATCAAGTCAAATACAAGCACAGAGTAAGTAGACGTATGCCGCATATAGAGTACATACATTCTCTGTGAGTGGTGTTAACGTCCAAATTAAGGTGCGCTGATGAACACAGACAACGTACAAGGACAAATCGGCTGCACGGGGGCCCTGATGTAAACGCCATGAAAGAACGGCGCCATCAAGGGCGCCACTTAGGCGGTCTGACTTTGCCTGCAGACGGTTCACCCCCATCGTTCCGCATGCAAGGACACCACGGCGTCAAACGGGTATACACACGACGCGACTTCCGCCCGGGCCCTCTCCGCGGCCCGCTTCCGTCCCAAGACGTCACCGCGGGTAACCGACCAGGTCGGCTCCCTTGTTCCCGTTTTCCGCAGGAGGACCTCCGGGACCGCCGCGTAGCGCGTAGCACATAGCGTGTAGCACGTAGCACATAGAGTGTAGCGCGTAGCACTTAGCGCGTAGCACGTAGCCGAGGTTGCACACTCACTGCCTCCTTTGCCGCTCTTCTCCATGCGGTACTGGTAGACGTGCAGCGTGAACAGCATGTGGGAGTTGCGGCGCTCCTCCTCGCCGGCGCCGGCGCGGTTGGTGCTGCGCGCCTCAACGGCGGCATCCAGCAGGAAGGCGGCCTTCTCGGCCGTGGGGGCGCGCAGCTCGCTCTGGTTCTGGAGCTGTCGGGGTGAGGCGGGGGAGGGAGGGGGGGGGGGGGGGTGGAGACAAGACAAGGAAAATCCTCACGGTGAGTTTGAGTGTGCGAGAGACGTGGCTGAGGTTGGATTAGGAGGACACGAGTGTGAGTGGGAGACTGAAGGAGGGAAGGCTCGAGAGCTGTGGGAGCTGGTTAATTGGAGCCAGCCGCACACATTTCTTGCCCATTAGATCGGGTCTCACGGGCAATGAACAGCAACAGATATGCACGCTGGGAGGAGGGGGATTAGGAGCGGGCGATGGGGAGCAGTGGGCCGGGGCATGTCTATCACTGCCCGATGGGGAAGATGGAGGTCGGACAGACAACAAAGACGAGTGTGTAGGTGGGGGAGGGGCTTGGGAGAGCGAGTGAGAGAGAGAGGCAGGAGGTGGAAGGTGGAGGTGAAGGAGAGAGGGATACCGAGGGAAGTGGAGGGGGTTTGGAAGAGGGTGGCCCACATGTGGCTGCAGAAAGAGACGGTTAAGAGAGACAGAGCAAAGAGCTTCACAGGAACCCAGCCGCCTTTGAAGTCCCAGTCCACACGGATCCCCCCAAAAAACAACATCTGACGGCAACACCTGCCAGCTCCTTCAAACCCATCCCCCCCCCCCCCCCCCCCACCCCCACCGCCAACCGCACTCACAAACACATAGTGCCATTGTGTTTGTAAGGGGCCCGCACCGACACAAGGGTAGTAAATGCTGATGGATTCTAACAGTAATCATCAATGCGAAGCTGCAGAGGGGAGCCATCAATACAAGGGATAACGCCGGGTGGAAAATACGAAAAGCAAAGGATCACAGCGGCGGGTAGACGCTCTGGAGCTCGACGCGGGACGCGAGAAGGGGAACTGTGAGATGATGAAAAACAAACACAAAGGGATGGGCGAACATTTTGTG
>JAXIVH010000014.1:5778300-5780800 GCA_036785325.1 Urophycis tenuis | reverse complement strand
CACTCTTTGTTCCACTTCAAGACCTATCTACCTATCATCGAGTGCACACATGTTTGTTCTTAAAATGTGGTATACTTATTTCCACTGATTTGTGGAGCACGGCATCTCAAATACCTTTGGCATGCAGCCACGACCGAATGAAGCAAAAGTCGCCATCCATTGGCCCTTTGAAAACCGCCATCCACTAATAGTTTTTGGATCCTACTAAACATGGCTTGTCTGAATCAGTGGGAGGATTAAGGCTAGCCAAGGCCCTACATGTGCTAGATATAACTGGTATCGATGCAATGTCGCTCCCATGACTTGAAAGCCCAGCTGTTTGACCCTCACTGTGAAAAATGCACCCACCTCCTATTCCAAGACCGCCATGGTCTTCCTCTAAGCCTCGCGGGGCTCAACCCCACTGTGGCAAGACACCCCCTCTGCCCTTTTGAGATTAACACCCTCCTGCCCGGCCCATGAGCCAACGTATGCGTGTAAGATCACATGTAAATATAGACATATAGTGTGAGAATATAGATATATATATATACACTGATGATGTGTGTGTGTGTGAATGTGTCCATATAGTCATGAATGTGGGAAAACACATGGCGCCCTTACTTGAGAGGCGTCCTGGGTGAACACAGCATCAAAGGCGAATATCTTTGGGACGGCCACGGTGGCGGCCCGGCGGTGGCCCGAGAGGGAGTGGGGGCTGGACGCCGGGTCGTAGAGGGTCAGCTGCTTCTTCCGGCTGTCCACCTTCAGGAAGGACTGCGACTCGGACCCGGAGTCGCCGGTCTCCAGAGACGGGCAGATCCGCATCATCACTTTCACCTGGAGACACCGAGGAGGAGGAAGGCTGTCAGATACACACATGATGATGATGATGATGATGATGACCATGATGATGATGATGACTATGATGATGATGATGATACTGCTGATGACCATGATGATGATGATGATACTGATGATGACCATGATGATGATGATGATACTGCTGATGACCATGATGATGATGACTATGATGATGATGATACTGATGATGACCATGATGATGATGGTACTATTATGGCTAAACCGATAAAACTACTTCTACAAATTACATTCTACTACTGCTGATAATAATTCAAATCAATATTTTTTTATATTTCTAACTATTTAAATGAGTACAATGAGGCAGATGAACATAAAAAAAAAAGATAAAGCATGGCTCCAGATTACATATTAAGATCCTGTCCAGCACAACATGTCAGAGGGGTGACTGATGGCTGCAGTTGCCATGGAAACGTACAGCCCTCCATTGACCGGTGATCCAGCTGGGTCAATACAAAAGCGTAATGGTGTCAGCACAGGACTACTAAGCTGGGACTGAAACCCAAGGCGCTAAATGTGTGAAATGGAGGTAGGTGTGTCTCTATCGCACCGTGCTGGAGGATAATCCATCCAGCAGGCTGTTTTTTTCTGGACCAGGGGCGACCTATACCAGCATGGGAATGCAAGAGCATATGGGCCCCCTCTTCTCCCTCCTACTCACACAGCCTCCATCTCTCCCTCCAATCTCCCTCCCTCCCTCCCTCCCTCCCTCCAGTATCTCTCCCTCTCTCCATCTCTCCCTTCCTCCATCTCTCTCTCTCACTCCCACTCTCTCTCCCCTTCCCTCCATCTCCATCTCCATCTCACTCTCTCTCCCTCCCCCCTCCCCCCACACCCCCCTCTCACCCTCATGCACACCCTCCCCCCTTCCTTCTCCCTCTCTCCCCCTCTCCCTGCTTGAGCCTGGAGATCCATGTCGACACAAACACAGTTATAATCGGCCATTGGTATTCTGGTCTTAGCCCAGGGTCTCAGAAAGACCACATGCTATCGGTCACAGTGCATCATGCCTGTATCATATGAAAAAAAACACACAGCGACTCTCTATTTCTTAGGCTCTCCACAAACGTGTCATAGGTGATGTTATCAGCGCCGTCTCCCATTCATCTTTCTAAATCACAGCCGATCTGTTTCGCCTTTTATGGACATACATATTAGCAGGGTAGCCTACGCTTCATCCTCCACACTTCTATACCATTCGTGAACATATTAGAACGGAAGCTGGTTTATAAAACATCTGGTTGAAAAGCCTCTATTTCTGACTGTGTGCATTGCTGCTCCCAGGCATGGAAAAGAAACCCAACATGCTTCAAATGAAACTATCGCCCTTTCTCTTTCTGACAGAGGGCTGGTTCTCTCTCCCTCTCCCAGCCTCTTCTCTCCCCTATGTTTTTTCACACCCACACAGAAAGATCTAGTCTTCCCCCCCAGACTCCTGTATAAACATGACCACAGAATACGCGCTGCACCACTACGAGTCCAATGTTCCCCAGCCATCCAACGTTGCGTCCCTTGCTGCAGTATAGGCGCCGCGGTATAGCCCTGGTCCCGCCCAGGCCCGAGCGCAAGCTGCCTTTGTGGGTCCACTGGGGGAGGCGGTTAGCATGACTGGCTCGTACATATGTTTAGGAAATTACAC
>JAXIVH010000014.1:5659452-5773100 GCA_036785325.1 Urophycis tenuis | reverse complement strand
GGTTGTGGTGGCGGTGGTGATGGTGGTGGTTGTGGTGGTGATGATGGTGGCGGCGGCGATGGCGGCGGTGATAGTGTGTGTGTGTGTGTGTGTGTGGGGTTCAACTTCACAGCACACCTGGGGAGAGGGGGGCTGCCGACGCAGGACAAAGGAAAGGTCAGCAGGAGCCTGCTTAGCAGCAGATCAGAGCGGAGATAAAGGAGACGGGAAGTGGCGTGTGCATGTGTGTGTGTGTGTGTGTGTGTGTGTGTGTGTGCGTGCGTGCGTGCGTGTGTGCGTGTGTGTGTGTGTGGTCGAGGCGAGCGCGGCGTGGCGTGGAGTGATCGCCTGACGACGGACGCGCACAGATCCATCAGATCCAGACACTCGCTGATTACGATCACACCACCATCCAGCCGGGCATCAGACCACACACACACGCTGAGGTGGTCCCCAGCCTCCGACGAGGAGCGCTGAGAGGAGTCCAGGTTCACACACACACACACACACACACACACACACACACACACAGACACGGCCCACCATACTCCCCTCGCTATGAGAATCAGGTGTATCCCCCCGGCTGCGAGGATAGTATCAGAGCACCCCCCCCCAACCCCCCCCCCCTCCTCCTTCCCGAGGAAAGGAAAGCAGGAACAATAAAGAGTAAACTAGCCCTCTGTATTAAGCACCCGCCACAACAACAGCCACCGTCTGAGGAACTATATTTAAACAGCGGTGGGAATAGTCGGGCCCGGGCCGCGCAGCAGGAACACTTTCAGCAGCGTGCGAGAGGGAGAAGGTCAGCTTGGGACTAGGCTTCCTTCATCCCCCCCCCCAACCCCCAAGTACCCCCCACCCCCACCCACCATTACCCTTTCTCCGACAATATAGAGGGTGAATTGTTTAGCCAAACAATGGGTAATTCCCAGAGTCCAAACTTTCCTGACTTGTTTTTAATAATACATGACATTGAACAGAGAGATTGTTATTGTGAGTTATTTGGGAGGGGGAAGGGGTCAAGTTATGTACTGGGGTTTACTTGTTTTATCTAAATGAGGTACGTGAAAGACATATCGGGTACATGCGAACAACTGAACTCTTGGCAATGTGCACTTTGTAAGGATATAAAGCTGAAGACTCTTTGACACAAAGTAGCCGACTTTACGGCAATAGCCAACTCAATGACTGTGTTCCCACAAACCTTTAGAGAAAAAGGATCCGCCCAAGACAACGCTTGCTTCTTCAGCTCTGCAACTTTCATGTGACATTGATGGCATCGTAGGCTTCCCTTCTCGTCTCCCCTCCTCTCCGAGTCGGACTCCAGAGATGGTGACCGACCCTGCGCCCTCGGGGGCTGGTCGGCTGCTACATCGTGCGTCTTCCGCTGAGTGAAGTCTTTTCCTGGGAGTCACGCCGAGAGCTATCGGCGAGTCCTCACCTGGACAACCCTCAGCCTTTAAAGCATAAGAACAAAAGTCAATGTTAGCTTCCCAAAAGGCACATACATTTCGCTGCAACAGCCCCTTGCGATTGCAGTTTGGCGAGTGCCTGGACCATGCCATCCAAGTGCCCCAGCATGCGTTTACAGTGTAAATATGACACTGTAAGAGAAAGGTTAACTCGGAGAAGTTGCAAATAGACACTTACAGTCAACATGCGATTGTCCCTGTCCTTTCCATCCTGAGTTGGATTTCCCAAAAATGACATCATTCTCCGCAACCTGGTCTACGCAGACCCACAAGTGGACCTATCCTGGCCGTACCAAATGTTTTTAAAAAAAAATGTAAATCGATAGGTTAGACCCATAGAATGAGCATATTATCTCATTTCGTAGGCGCGAAAGTGAAAGCGGTGACTCATCTGGGCATGTGCGTGTGCAGCTACTAGATCAGTTCTAGCAAATGATAAAGAGGTGGAAGGAGTCATTACTTGGAGCTGGCGCGCCAGTGCGCACTAGTGCACTGGAGGGGAGGGCGGCATTCACTTTAAATGGGTGGGGGAAAAACTTTCGGACCAGGATAGGGAATCTACATGGAGGTAGTTGAGTAGGGAGTTGAGGTGTGTATATTTCATACATGGCCGTGGATTGGATTACATTGTAGATTGTATTGTATGGTATTGTATTTGTATTGTATTATGTTGTAGCCTATTGTATTGTATTCCATGCAATGTATTCCATAGAATACAATGGGCTACAATATAATGCAATTTACTGCGCTATTGTTCCAGAGGAAAAAAAGATGGAGGAGAAAGAAAAAGATGGAGAGAGGAGAGAAGAGGAGAGGATGGGTGAGGGAGGAGAAGAAGAGGAGAGGAGGGAGGGGGAGAAGAGGAGGAAGAAGGAGAGGGGAGAGGAATGGGGAGAGGAGAGGAGAGGAGGGGAAGAGGAGATAGGGGAGGAGAGGAGAGGAGAGGAATGCGCAGAGGAGAGAATGGGAGAGGAGAGGAGAGGAGGAAGATGAGAGGGGAGGAAGAAGAGACGAGGAGAGAGACGAGGGGACGAGGAGACGGAGGCGAGGAGAGGACAGGAGAGGAGAGAGGAGAGGACAGGAGAGGACAGGAGAGGAGATGAAAAGAATGGAAATTAAAGGAAATTAAAGGAGAGAGGAGAGGGGGGAGATAGAAATAAAAAGAGTAGGAGAGAGCCGAAAGTAAATTATATGGATGTATAACTCCATTGATATTAGTCGCTGCTCAAGTGATCAGAAAAAAAAACCTTGAGAACAAAGCAACTGTTTGCCTCTCCCTTTAAGTGCAGATGTCGAGCTCTATGGTCTCGTTCCTGTTACTCTGGCGCCACCCAGTGGTCTTTATTTTAATGGAAAGAAAAAGAGGGCGCAATAGCCTGGACATAAAAGGGGTGTTGGAGATAATGTTAAATATTTATTTGGTAAACTTTAAATATTTCATGTGAATGGATGTAAGCTACCACTGCTACTTTCGTGTACTCCCTGAGTACACTTTCTTTTTTTTTCCTAGCCTCACATGACCCATTTAGCCTCCAGTCTTTTGTTTCTAGCGCGGAGCAATTTTTACGCCTGGCAGCGCAACTGGTAGCGAGTTGAAGCGATTTTCGAGTCTTTTTCAAAGTATAATCGCATTTTTCTTTCATACCTTAAATTGCGTCATTCATTGTATGACTAAAATGCCTAAGATCATTACGAAAATGATGAAACCATTGAAACAGGCTGCATACCTCTTTGCTAATTAATATTAATATATTAAAAGTAAAAAAGGTTCGGCTCATTTCCATACCTTTATCAGACGTGTGAGTGGGCCTATCTTACCTCTGATATGATACCGAGTCTTTATTCAAGCGTGACACTTTACTATTAAATGGAGGCTATAGCCAAACTCTGTAGGCATTTACTGAAACGAGCAACAATGTTGGCTTGAGTTTATTTCCAAAGACTTTTCTATCTTTTTCTCGACAAATCAGAACAATTCTGAATAAGTAGATTCTGAAACCAACAGGCACGTGTGTGGGGAGGGTGGCGGAGAGAAGTGCGCTGTTCATGGTCCTGAATAAAGGTCAGTTATTCGCCTGACAAAACATGGCAATTCAGCTATGTTCATGTCCCATCACATAGTTTAGTCCATCATAATCATCAGTGTCATTACTCACGTGTATTGTTTCAAGCCCATGCATAAGACTTACCTTGCCTTTTTCCTCAGTAAATGACTTGTAAATCCAAATATGATATCGGAGTCAACGTAGAACGTCCCCAGATCTATGAGACTGGGTTTGGGTTTCCCAGCTCCGGAAGACCCCGATGAGTTTGGTAAAGCCATATGGTGTTTAAGCAATGGTGGTTTACCCAAATGCTCCTTTGCCTTGGGGGTCCTATTTCATTTATATATCATCGGACCATAATTTTGTCTAATTTTGTTTTTCTTTCAACTCAAGGCAATCAAAAAGACAACCTGGACATCCAGGGACAGAGCTCAAACCCCCCAGCTCAATGCCCAACATGTTCAGCATGTGCGTAAAATAATTTCTCCAGGTTCGGGTTAGTCCAAAAAAGGCGATAAATCCGACAAAAGGCCATCCGAAATGATCGTCATTTATATCCATTGAAAAAACTGTACCCCCTAAACCTGGAACCGGATGAAAAGACAACCTTTAATCTTCCCGCATTTCAGGTATGGGACGGGAATCCGGTGCGTGTATGGGACTACAGTCTCTCTCTCGCAGCAGCAGCCCTCTATTCCTCCTCCCCTGCTCTCGAGCAGCCCATTCCACCTCACTCATTCAGGCGTCCTACCTCTCAATCCCCTCTGTCCATCAATGATCTGCTGCACTTGCATCCGATTTGCTGAGAGACCCCCACCCCCCCACCCACCCCCCATCGCCTCCGCACCGAAGCCCCCCCTCAAATCATCAGAAGATGGGAGCGGAGAGAAACGCGCACGGGCGCGGCGAGATGCGCTCCTCTGAAACCCCCCTATCGACATCGTACAAAATGTTTATTTTAAAATCGTACTAACTATGTATGTAATGGACTATTGGAACGTACTACTGAGCAAGCGCACAAATAGCTTTGGGTCAATGATAAGATTGCATTTTCGCTTGTTTCATTCTTGGTCCTTCTTCCTGGCGTATCCTCCCATTAATCATCTGATCAAACTATTCTACAACCGCCTGACTATACTAATTGGGTTAAGGCTAAATTAAAAACGTCCACCAAAAGTTATTCCTTCAGTTTTGCCTATAGACAATACACTTCCATTTGGTAGAAGTGTATCGGATGTCGTGAACCTAACATAAAAAATAATTAATAATTAATTTGATTTATCAATTAATTAATTTACGTGTGTCACTATCCTACTTTCTCTAAACAAGGAAGCGCAATCTCGGACGCACCACCAAGCGTCCGTGGGGTCTAAAGTGTGTGCAGCTAGAGAGGCAACTTTTAGGGGATATAGCAGCTATAACAAGTTGGTAGGAATTTACCACCCGCGACCCTCTTGAGGAGTTGGGGTCACCCCTGCTGGCTAATGAAATTCCAAGGACCGGCTCCCGTGGGACGGGGCTACATCTGCTGACCCCTAAAGCCCGTGGAGTAATTGCTCTGGGCGTCTTATTAAAGCTGCCCAATATTTCATACACGCCTGGAACTGTTGCGAGCTACTTAAACCCGGCAACACGCTGGAAACGTTAACAAATATTGATAATGTTCTCGGTGTGCTGCCGAGATGAAAGGAGGCGATGGACGCTTCAGACCGAGGGAACAATTGATGCACCGCGAGCCCATGAATGATTTATGCCGCAAACCAACAAAGCGATTGTATTCCCTGGTAATCTTTGGGATAATCCACAAATACGGGCCTAGACCACATAGCCAAAAGGTCTTTCTGTCAGGGCTTGTGAACAGTAAACAATGTTTTTAGAGACAGTATTATTGTGAAACAGCAACCTAGTCCAAGCAGAGGGAGGTGACGTCTGTCAACGCAGAGTGCGAAAATGCAGCTGAACTACAGTTTTTAGACAATGATGGCTTTAAAATGTTAGAACCGCAACTGATATTGTAGCCTACCAGGAGACACAAGGGGGCACAATAAGAGCGAGGAGAGCGAGAGAGAGAGAGAGAGAGAGAGAGAGAGAGAGAGAGAGAGAGAGAGAGAGAAGAGAGAGAGAGAGAGAGAGAGAGAGAGAGAGGAGAGAGAGAGAGAGAGAGAGAGAGAGAGAGAGGGAACTTGAGGAAAGACGCAATATCTTTTACTGTTAATAAATACATGGAAAAAAAAAACAGGTAGGAAACAACCACACAAACTAACTTAATTACCAAGAAAAACCTTCCACCAAATCCACACATCTTCCTTGAACAACGTGTCTTGAACAAACGTGTGTGCCTGTGAGAGCAAAAGCATTAAATCAAAATGAGGAAAACGACGCATTCATTAGTCTGTAGATTTATTGTTTGTCCAGTAATTTACAATCCAATACAAATGCAGTAGCAGTGGCTTGGCCCACTCGAGAAGATAAGTCGTAAATGCAATTCAATGTAAACGAAAAAAAAAAGGGGGTTCGTTTCCGTAGGCCTTGGACATGCGACGATGGTGTTTTTGTCCTAATCCACAGGTTGGCAGCAATTATTCGACGCAATTGTCTGATGGGTTAAGTGGTCCTAAACATTTCACAATTTTGGAAATGAACTGTTGAACTGTTAAGAACCACTTAATCAACAAGACTCCAGCTCGTAATGGTCGTATGAGCTGAGCTCTCTTCACTGAGTCCTTTCATCATAAAGAAAAATACATTGACATAAAACATCAGGCAAAACATACGCAAAATAAAAATTAATAGAGACAAACACAATAGATACAATCCTGGTACACACACATGCACATATATATCTAGTATAGTAGTAGTATAGAGGTCACGACCTTTAACAGTTTTAAATCTTAAGCACAAAGCACTCACCTTGTGATGGTCCTTCCCTATGTGGTCCCTGTCTAGACTGAGTGACTTTAACTTCTTGCAACTCTTTATATAGTGTAGGTTCATACAAGTCCTTTATTCAGCAAGGAATGAGGCCCATGCAGGTTGAACCGGATGAGCTGGGTTCCACCAGAAACAAGCGCCACTCTGAAGCCGCCCTAAAGACACGGATGGCAAATACCGCTGTGGTACGCGGGTACGGGACATACTGTCACAGGTCGCTTTCTGAGTTTACCCCAAAAACCTTGTAGCCAAAAGGTAGATCAAAAGTAACAGGACTGCTCCCCTTTGGACAAGTGAGTGACGGTCGGCGTCAAGCCGGTAAAAGTCACGTTACTTGAGTGTGACTTAATCCCTATGAACAGACCGACCAACGACGATCAAGAGATACCAAAACGTACAATTGTTTTCATGAGTGTTTTTTTTTTGTATTTACAGTGGTTGGACACTGCTTAATGTGCATTTGGACAAAGACAATTTCACGTTGATTACATTATAATTATGGGATTTATTTATTAAATAATATTTTTCGTACATTTTATTTAATAAACAGTACAATCATTGCAACCTTGTTGATATGATAGTCAGACAGATACAAAACCCTAACAAATACCTTGAACATTTTTAGTGCATTGGACAGCAATTAAAACAAAAACATATTTAATTTGATTGCTTTAGAAGAATAAACACATTCAAGTATTTACAACTACCTGAAAAACCAAATGAATACATTTCCTTGACAAGAAAAAAAAACTCATGTTTAACAGAGGGTTTTGGGTGCTAACATAGGTCAGAAGTGATACTGAACACATCTCATCTCCGGTTAAAACACCAAAAGTCCAGCACATATGCAACAAGTTTAGCAGCAGATATGTCAGATGCAACAGCAAACAGAAGGGCAGAAACAATGGCCTAGTGTCAAGAAAACCTCAAGTACAAGAAGTATCCATTTAACAAAAGACCCAGCGAGAGAAGGACAGAGAGACAGCGAAAGTGTGTGTGTGCGTGTGTGTTAGAGAGAGTGAGACAATTGTGGACATTTGCTTGTAGATGATCTGTAACCCTTTTTCATTCTTAGTTTTACCAAAAAAAAAAATCCTAAAGTCATGGAGGTTCAATTACTTCACATTATTGATATAAATTCAAGTTTCCATTTCACAACAATGATCTGTGCAATCTCGTTGGCAATGAGCCAGGTGTTGCTACTAAACAAAATGGAAACTACCCACAGATATTCCTTCTATGGCAAGTTCTCTTTAAAGTACAAAAAACAAGAGGCTATCCCAGACAACATGCTCTTGAGTGTCTTTTTTTAATTCTCATCTTCACACATCTTTTTGAGCCATTGATAAAAAAAAACATCCCTGATTACCCGGCCTGGACAAGTGGAAAAAAAAAAAAAAAAGTTTACCAGACCATAAAAAAAACAAAAACAACAACAAATACACACACACATAACACACACATAACCTTGGGGAACAGTGGCAGGCAAAAGCAATCACGGAAAATGTGCTTGTGTGTCTGGCGGCGCGCCGAGAGTTCGGCCCTCAGAAACCCGCACGCGGGGACGCGGAACGCGGAAGCAGTGTAACGGCAGGAAACGCTGGTGGAGCGGTGGTGGAAGAGGGCGGTGGTGGAAGAGGGCGGTGGTGGAGGAGGGCGGCGGTGGAGGAGGGCGGCGGTGGACGAGGGCGGTGGTGGCGGTGGTGGCGGTGGTGTCGGCTCTGGGCAGGGCTGCCGAGACGCGCCCGCCTGGCGTGGGGGGGAACGTTGGCTCTAGCATCCCGGCGGTGGGCCGGCGATCCCACTCTTGAGACGACAAACGGGAGAAAGGTGGTGGGGATTAGCATTGGGTGGGTGGTTGGGTGGGGTTAGCGGCGAGGGGACACGGCCCGTTTGTGAGGACTAAGGATTGTGGTTGTTTCGACTGCATGCACACGTGCACACAATGAGACGCGCAGCCTTTTCAGGGACAGCAGGTTGCACAGGTTTCAGGCGTCGCAGGCATTTCCTGGAGATGGAGCCGGGGAGTAAGCATGGCGGGGTGCCGTTCATAACATGAGAAACTATAATCACGGTGTTTCCTATGACCGTTTTATGGGGTCAAATTCATCAGCAGGGAAGTGACCAAACTGAAAACATTCGCAGAAGAGCTAAACTATAAAAACATACAGACGGAGGGCTAAAAGAAACAATAGCACAAATACTAATGGAAGTCAAAGGAAGAGTGCAATAACAATGTGTTAGGGAGGTGCCAATCTGAATGGCTAATGTGTTTAACACATGCAGTGAACATCAGTGACAGTGAACATCATTTACCTCACCACCACCACCATCCTATTCATCACACTTTTTTCATTCACCCAGTTTGTCCTGGAAGTGGAGACAAGACAAGACAGACGTGTTTTTGTCAAGAGAATCGCACCAGAGTTAAATGGTTTTATTGGCATGCGCCGTGCTTCAGGAGTGTGTGTGTGTGTGTGTGTGTGTGGGGAGAGGGGGGGGGGGGGAAACAACAGAACACTTGTAGCAAAACCTGAAATCAGCCCTCACCTGACATTTAGAACTCAGGAGGAGATTAAGATGTGCCACCGTTTCCTTTTTACCTGCACCCATTGCCTGCAAGAAGAACCAAGTGTCACTGAAATGTTGAAACACTCCATTGTTCCCCTGAAGATATTTCGACAGAAGTAAGTAGAAGACTCCAGTACTAACCACTGCATGGGCCGTTTGTCCATCATACCCTGGGGTGTTTAGATCTGCTCCAGCTAGCTGCCAAATCGCCAGACCTTCCAGGTCACCATTAGCAGCAAGGCTAAAAACACACAGTGCAACTTCAAAGTCAATACAATACTTGCAGTTCAACCACCACTCCACTGCACCATCAGTGCATTTAAAAATCACTGCAGTTAACATTAACAAGCAAGAACGGCAAGTAAGATCCAGCCAACGCTGTGCTTTTATTTCCTAGATTTACGAGAGAATAATAAGAATAATGAGTCGTAAAGGACACTTTGCGGTTATCAGATCTTTAATCAACATGCTTTACAGGACATGTTGGAACGCACCAGGAAGCATCTGAACCGTGACTGAGCCGACAGGACCAATGATCAGACAGCTCAGGGGAGATACGACATGGATGATGATGATGAGTGTGTGTGTGTGTGTGTGTGTGTGTGTGTGTGTGTGTGTGTGTGTGTGTGTGTGTGTGTGTGTGTGTGTGTGTGTGTGTGTGTGCGTGCATCTTTTGGGGGCCAAGGTTATAGAGAGATGCTTGTGATCTGGCGAGCCACAGTTATGCTGCCTGGGAGCATTCCTGCAGCCGCTTGGCGTCAGACTGGGGCGACTGGTCGTGCCTGTGATAACTATTTAGAACGGGGCTTTTTAACCAGCGTAGGGTTGTTCGTTTCATTTGTTTCAAAGCATGCGCCCGCCCACCCCCCCCCCCCCATACTGTCATCGGTGTGTGTGTGTACGTCTCACCTGCACATTTCCGTGCCCGAGACCCCCAGTTCCTCTCGTGACAGGTGGGCCCCCGTCTTCCTCAGCAGCTTCACTATGTCCTTGTGTCTGCACAGAAGGACAGAGGGACCGGATGACGGAGCAGAACAGCCGCCCGGCGGTAAACAGTGCGACTGAGCATCATCAGGTGGGTCGGGGGGGGGGGGGGGGGGGGGGGGGGACAAAGACACACTGTTGCCGAGGTGCCCACAGCCCAGGACAATAAAGCGTCTACCACCGTAGGCTTCTTTTTGAATGAGTCGCGGTGACAAATCGGTACGGAAAAGGTATGGAGGTTTGATTAATTGCCAGGCAAGTGGAGACAGGTGTCTCTCCGCCCCCCACAGGCAAACGGGGGTGGGTTGGGCATCCACGCACGTTGCCTAAACCAACACACAAATGCATGTTGGCTGCAAGGGGGGGGGGGGGGGGCAAGTAGAGCAACAATGGATCAGGGCATGCGAGGTCTGAAGATGATCAGTCGCTGCTTCGTAAACCTGTAATTAGAAAAACCAAGGAGATAATCGCCAGGAGTTAACGTATGCGATGTGTCTCCGAGCTCGGTCTCCAGTGAGTTTCTACTGTGCGTGAAACCGGGTGCAGGCCGGCCAGACTGGTTTAAGGAGGACACGCCTCTCTTTTGTATTCAGACTCCTCTCTCTCTGCGTTTGCTGCCACTCCTTTTATGGGCACACGGAGCGACGTGGAAGAAAGGAGGAGGCCAGGCTCGATAGGCTGAGGAATGCGATGAACTGCCTTTCGTCCCTAGGCAGGGTTACTGTAGGTGTCACTGCTCGAGTGAAACGTCAACTAAGACAAAGACGAGTCTATACTCGCCGTGCCAACCGTTGTGTGTGGGGGGGGGGGGAGAAAAAAAAAAGGGACAACAGCCACTTGCTGCAGCTCCTACACCTTAAAGACTGGCTCTCTCCCTCAGGCTCTGCGGCCTACTTAAACAGAAACACGTGTCCACGAAGCAAAAGCACCAAAAAAAAAAAAAAAGAAGGCGATACACCAATTAAAATGGCCTTAACTATAAATTGACTCAATCACCCTGATTATCTTCTAATCGTTTAACCTTTGAAAACCCCAGTTTTTCCCCACCCACGTTTCCCCGTACGGCCGCGCTGTGCAACTCATCCTCCGGGTTAGCCAGGTTCACGGTGAGGAACAAAATTTTTTTTTCATTTTTTTTTTTCAATCAGGATTTACCTGAAGCGCACTGCGTTGGACAGGGGCGTGTCGCCGTAGCGATCCCTGGCGTGGATGGTGGCCCCGTGGCTCAGGAGGTACTGCACCACCTTGAGGTGCCCCTCGCACGCCGCCACGTGCAGTGGCGTGCGTCCGTCGTAGTCGCCCAGACTCAGGTTGCTGCCCTGTGGTGTAGACACAACGGCACACCGGACACACGAATGAAGCGCTGCCGTTAGTGTTTTGTGGCTTGACGATGAACGATGATGGTCCTGGAACGAAGAAAGGCTACATGATGAAGGACGACGAGATCTAGTTAATCAGGAACTAAAAGAAAACTAAAAACTAATCTATGAAGCCAGCGGTCCTGTCCTTCCAGGCCACGTAAAGGAACAGAGAAGCATTCGACATGAAAGAGTGAGACAAAGTGAAGTTGCATCCAACCATCACTCGTACATCTCAACCGTCAAGCCAATGCATACTAACTAACTAACGATTGTTGTCATAGTCAATTATTGTTACGGTAATATTTTTATTTGTAATATTATAATTAAATAGTTAAGGAAATACAAGGTGACTCTTCAATGGGCTTGCTGACGTCTGACAAGCAGACAAGAATAACTACTCCTTTTATAATGATCCATGAACCAAATATTTGAATTGAACTGCAACGGTAAAAAAGGTAAATGGGGGCAATTTGGAGAAAGCAGCCAGAGTGAGCTAGATTTTAAAAAGGCTTCCCTCCAATGACTCTACCCAAAAACACACGACTATCTGGCTAGCTTTAGCAATAGGTCTGCCCAGTCTAGCGGAGAACTCTGTTCAAGCGCAATGAACAATGAGTGCACGCAGGCAGCACAGTAAGGAGGTTGACGGACGGTTAAGCCATCAGATTATTTCCTTTGGGGCCGAATGAATGCATCGGATGGGCTTATTACAGGCCTGGGACAGCCAGTCAGAGAGTCAGTTGGGAATCTTAACAAGGAAAAAAATACATTAAATATAAATAGCTTTAAGAAGCAAATTAATAAATTGTTATTGATAAACGGCTGTTTATTAAAAACAGATTTGAAGACTTTTCTGTCAATTGCTTTATCGACGAATCGACGAATCATTATTATTATAGTTATTATCATTATTAATAATATTTCTCTGTTGCTTGCCATTCCCCGGATGGCGTCCAGGGCCTCCACGTCTCCAATCTTGGCAGCAGCGCAGGCCAACGCGGGGGTCAGGGCGTCACGGATGGCTTCCAGCTCCTGGGGGAACATCACACATTCAAGACGGTTGGAGCTTCATTTGTAACTTTTGAAAGAATGAATCCTTTTTTTTTTTAAATCTCACTTCTGCAGCACTTCTGAAAAGTATTACTGTTGATCACCGCCACTTTTGTTCATGTCACAGTAAGCCAGTGGGGGGTCTGGAGTCTTGCTCAAGCAGGCCAACCTCTGTGAGCAGAGGAACCTTTGGCTGAAGGTCAAGAACACAAGCAGCTGACCTTGAACACTGATACTGAACACTGATAAGTAAAAAAATAAAATAAAACGCTTTCAAATTTAGCAAACCGGATTTGACCGGTTTGCTCAGACACCAGGTGAACTGTTGACGTTGTCTGTGTCCAGATGTAGATCAGCAGCACGCAGGCTTTCCAAAATTGGGCAATTAGCGAGCCATTGACATAAATTCTATTCAAAGCAAGTGTTTAACATTGCCCATAGCTGTATCCCATAGCTGTATCCCTTAGCTGTATCCCATAGCTATAAATAAGCACATGCAAACTGGCCTGGCTACATGGTTTCCTCAAAGAGCGCCCACTAAATGAACAAATCCACAAGTTAAATGTTGCTCTGCACTCAGAATAAGATAACAATAAGATAAGAGATCGTTCTAACGGCATGCCTCAGGCTTCAAGTCTGTGCACATATGCAGTGGCATCCAACACCTTTTGATTTTTTGTTTGTTTATTTTTTTTGTTTAAAAATATTGGCGAGAACTTAGCCGGGGCAGTTGGTACGCACTTACTTGGGTTGGAAAACACAAAGATGCATCTACAGGGGCTGCTTGTTGGGAATAGAGTTGGTGTAAGAGAGCAAGTCGATGACATGCATTGTACACTAACGGCACTTGCTGACCTGAGACAGAGGATGCATGCGGCGTACGGCATATGGTGTAAAAAAAAAAAAAAAAAAAGCAAAGCTCCTATCCCGTTCACACACTGACCTCCTTGCAGCTGACGCTGAGCGACTTGGCGATGACCTGGATGAAGCGGCTGTCGCTCAGGGTCAGCTTGGCTCCCGCCAGATCTGCGATCATCTCGCCTCGCAGGTTCTGGGCCATCATCTGGACACGGCGCACGCGGGGACACACGAGGCAAAAACGTGAACACAAGCTGCGGCAGCTGCTCTCAAAATTCCCATCCGTCCCGCTTTCATTTTCCACTTATCAATAATGAGGGTCTGGGAGGGGTAACGGGACAAGTCGGTGGAGACCAGGGGTGCCTCTCCCCAACCAGCAACCTCCAACCGCGGGGGACGGCTGGGTGTTCCCCCCGGCAGCTGGCAGACATAATCAAGGGTATCAAGGGTGTCCCGGGTCGTCCCACTGGGGCCGCCTCCCAGCTGGCTTCACATGCAGCTCTTGGGTTTAAATGGCGACTAATCATGCCGGGAGTCAAAGCCAGAGAGGCTAAAGGTGAACGGGATTTGGGAAGAGCCAACACCTTCTTTTTGGCCTCGATGCTCAGTTCAGTCCGGGCCAGCACGTAGGACAGCTTGGACAGGGCGGCCTCGGGGGTCATGTCCGCGCCGGCGATGAGCCCAGCGTGGATGAGGACCTGAGGAGAAACACGTGGTAGTGGGGGAGGGGGGGGGGGGGGGGTAAATGGCCCTTAAGTGAGTGTATTCCAATAGCATTTGTATGCATCTATTCATTCACCCAGGGCTACACTTTTGTTGAGGTGAATGGGACTGGGGGAAGAGCCACCTTCATTTTGGCCTCGATGCTTAGTTAATTCCGGAGCCGACACGTAGCCCTGGGCTACACACTGGGGTGGTGTGGGGGGGGGGGGTTGGCGTAGCCCTGCAGAAGCTCTTATCCGAAGGGCTAGCGCGTGCTAGCGCTCCTACCTTGCCGGTGGCGTAGGACGTGGACACGGTGCCCCTCAGACACTGGGTGCAGTTGATGATGATCACGCCGCGGTCGGTGGCCTGCTTGAGCTCCGCCAGGAGATCGGCGCGGTTGTCGGGGGCGTTGCCGCTGCCGTAGGTCTCCAGGACCACCCCCTCCATGGGCGGCTGCAGGAAGGCTCGCACCTGTGTGCGCGCGGGGGGAGTAGGCCGGACGCGTCAAGACGACACAATGCGTGTGCTCCACTGAGCAAGCCTGCCACGCAGGTTGGATCGTGGGCGTGGGCCTTCAGGCTACATGAGACCTATGTGTTGAATGGGAACTCTGCCATCCAAGTAGCCCCCAGTCCCAGATGTTATGTGCAACCCCTCCAAAAAATCTAACTGTAAGTCAGGGTGATGGAGATGTTATGGCCAGCTTTGTCTTCCCTGCTGCATTTTGGGGGTTCATTTGTGATTAGTTAGCACACATGTTCATTTGTATGACACATCATCGCCCGATTAAAAGAGATCACCAGATGTCACCGAATAAGGGACGTTTTGCCGATTAGGCACCGAACCAGAGATGCAGAATCCAAAATGCATGCCGGCGCACAGACCCGCGGCGTACCTACGGTACTCTGACACAGTGGTATAATTTGGCCTTTTTTTTTTTTTTTTAACCTGAACCTCCACTCTCCACCCCCCCCCCCCCCTCATCAACATTATGGATCAACTCCCCCATCGCCATCGTCTCGTGTGATCCCAGCTCTTCTCCTAAAAGCACATCTGCTGTTGTCTTGTGCCGCTGCCATCCCAGTCACCGCTTGACTGGCACCGGGAGACTCCATTACCCGCCGGTAACCATGGCATCTGGAGGTGAAATCGCTAAACGCCAGGAAGGGGGGGAGGGCGGCCATTAAACTTACAAAGACGTGAGCAGAAAGAATGTAAACTAGGCTCGTATCGTCACTCCGAACATAAAAACGTGACAGGTGCGTGGTGCTAAAAAGCTCACCACGAGAGGCCGTTTCCCGACACAATAGGCAGATGTATTTTTTTTGGCCCGAGCCTCTCGTCCGAACAGAGAGAGAGGCGTCTCAAACGAAGAGCCCTACGAACCACTGCAGTACAGTGAGCTGTGCACCACAATGTGAAGTCGCACACAGACAGAGAGAGAGAGAGACAGAGACAGAGACAGAGACAGAGAGAGAGAGAAATCGCGTGCATGAAACTGCGGTGACCAGTTGTTTCCTATGCGCCACGGGCTAGCTCATCCCAGGTGCGGCTGAGTCAGCATCAGGAAGTCTGCTGTACGGTTCTTGGTCATCAGTTGTAAATTACTCATTAAGTTATTTCATCCCTGGGCAGTTTTCTTGAGTTCATTGTTTCACATGCAGGGAGACCGTGAAGGTCTCAATGAAACTGTGTTGAGTCAGGTGTGACTCATAACCTGCCTCTGGGTCTGCCTTTGACAACATTAGTGGCACCAAAAGCATCCAAGTACTTTTCGTTGTGCTGTTTGTTTCATACCCCTTTGTGGGTGAGGAGGGATGTGTTGTGTGATAAATGACAATAAATTAAAAAACACAACCGTTTTTCATTGTAAACCGACTTTCAATCATGGCCTTGTCTGCAGGGTTGGCTCAATTCCATCATCTCAAGACATGTGGGTGAACTCAAAACAACATCGCTTTGGTCTCCTGTGACCTCCATGTGTGTGGCCAGGGCCACACGTGTTTTAACTGTGGTACTGTGGCAGGCTCGTCTCACTATGTTGTGACTGTGGGCTCCGACAGAAACACTTGTGGGCTGTGGCATGACGGAATCCCTCCATCCAGCCATGCACCTGTCTGCTAAAGGAGAAGTAGAGGGCGTTCATTTCCTCTGCCACTTCCTACAGATCCTTCTGGGAACCACTGAGGAGTTCCCAGGCGTGAAAAAAAAACAACAACAACAACAACAAAAAAACACGCAATGCAGATTCCAGAATAGCATCCATGTTTTGTGTAAATATTTGTTCTAGAAAAATTTAGGTTTTTCTTTTTTTTTCCTTCCCTGTAATTAGTCGCCAGAGCATGTTTCTAAACAGACCCAAGTCCCATGTTGCATTTTCACTTAAAATGTAGGCCACCCACTCTGTTTCCATTCAGTCTAATGTCCCTCGCCACAGGCCCCCTTCCACGCTGTAAAGTCGGGTGTTTATGCCCTCCAAAGGGGACCTGACGACTGTCGCAATGGAAGATGGGTATTCAAATCAAATGTCTTTAGCTGCTACCCCTCCTGAATGACTAGGAGACACACTCCTCTCTCCCCCCCTCCCCCCCTCCCCCCCCCCCCCCCCCGACACACACATGTTTGTCACATGTTTGTTACTGTGTGGCTTGTCACTTGCACTCGATAAACTGTACGACAATCAAAGAAAAGATGTGCAGGCACAATCTGGCCCATTGGATCACAGTCTAGCGCCGTAATAATTCCCTCAATTTATTTTTCCAATTTATTTCCGGCTATCCCAAAGTGTTTTTCTCATTCAACCTATGCCAGTATTTCGTGGCGGTGCTCTGAAGTCGGTGGCAGTCCTTGGGCCCCGGGAAAATATGAAGTCTGGTTATGGGCCATGACCAATTACCCACTAAAAACTCAGTTGGCTCAGGCATTATAATATTTAGTTTCACATCCTGAGATGAAAAGAGAGTTGCTTTACTGTCTCCGTCTGCTCCCCCTTACCCCCGTCGACCATCAAAAGGCATTCTCTCTCTCTCTCTCTCTCTCTCTCTCTCTCCCTCTCTCTCTCCCTCCCTCCCTCTCTCTCTCCCTCTCTCCCTCCCCCTCTCCCCCTCTCTCTCTCTCCCTCCCTCTCTCTCCCTCCCTCTCCCCCTCCCACAAATTTCAACATCTCGCTCTCTCACTCGCTTGACTTACGGTGGCGGCGGTGATGCCGGGGAACAGCCGCAGCAGGCCCACGTTGCGGTTCAGCTCGGTGCTCACGTGGAACTTGGTGATGGTGTTGGCTCGCCACACCGTGTCCCAGTTGACTGCGGGAAAGACAGGGTGACAACAAAATCCCCATGGTAACATGAACAATAAGGAAGCATTATGATAGAGGGTAAAGGGGGCATTTAGCAGACGCTTTTGTCTAAAGAGACTTATAATCAGTACATTTGTGGGGTTCGACATGTGGACAGTTGGGAGGTGGGGGATCAAGGGGATCGAACCGCCGACCCTACGGTTAGTGGGCGACCCGCTCTGTCCACCCGCTCTACCCACTGAGCTACTGCCACCCCTATGCCTACTGCTGCCCCAATGACCACCCATTCATCCATCCCTCCATTCATCCATTCACCCATCGATTACTTGTGATATCCACTTCCATGTTGGCCAGGGGGGGCAAGTTAGGAGAGGCGAAGGCGTTGAAACTCCCAGCATCCACTTTGGTGACGCGATTTCCCCTGTACAGTTTGTTGCGGAAATACAGGCATACCTTGACAGAAGGAGAAGCGCACGTAAAAAACTGTATTTCAAGAGAGGAACGTGGTTTTAATGGTACAATCTTTCAAAGTGGGTCAGGGATGAGTGCTTGTTCCAAGCTTGACGCACACAACTAGAAACAAGTACTTGAAACGAGCCAATCAAGTGAACGCAACAATGAGAGTTTCATGATGGTATCGACCCGAGGCCTCTTTCCTAGAACAAAAGGGCCGTATAACAAGATGCGTTCGTTTAAAAAAATGGTCTTCCTAGTTTGTTATGCCTGAACAACTCCTCGACAGTCGTCTTCCCGTCTGTGATAATCACTTGCTGTTGTGTAACGCCCCAACGTTTACCCGACATTCCCGTTGGGCGAGAATTTTAACAGCGTTTTTTTCTTTTCTTCTTCTTTTCTTCTTCCTATCCCGCGTGTTCCCCTCACGAAAACGACGGCTCGTTCTTCCATTACAACAATTAATCGTTTTCGGTTTGACGAGATAAAGGCGGCAATACGAGTTATGTCACTTATTTTCTGCCCCCCGCCCCCTCTCATTGCCGCAACTGCTAATGAAAATGTACAAATGTAAACAACACTAATCCACGGACACACAGTAGCTGCATGTAGCAGCCTGATAGCAGCAGCAGCAGCAGCAGCAGCAGCAGCAGTCCTGTGATGGTGGCTCACCTCCGGGATGACGAACTGCCCGGCGATCAGCAGCGCCCCCAGGAGGTTGTCTCTGCCATCGTTCCTCATTTCATAAATTGGCACCTGGCGGTTTTTTTTTTAAATAACATAATTAGATTTCAAAAATTGGCGGATCAGTGACTCAGCCGCCGCAAATGCGTTAACTAGTCGGGCGGGTTAGATGTGTTACGCTATTGAGTTTCGCATTTGTTAATAAAGTGCGTTCAAAGATCGCACGTCTTTGGCCGCACTTTATTAAAGAATGCAAAATTTAAAAAAGCACGAAAGATGGACATATCAGCTACAGTGCTTTGTATATTCCCAAAGGGAAAATGAAGTGCCATAGCAATAAAGTAATAAAACTGACACAACACATCAGCAGGCTCATCTCAGCTTATCTTTACTGGGGCCACATAGTACTATCCAGGGGCTTGTTGTTGGTTTAACCCAGACCTTGTAAAGACGGCAGGCGTTACCTGCGAGCCAGTGAGGATGATGGGCTTGCCCAGGTGCTCACACATGAAGGAGAGGGCAGAGGCCGTGTAGGCCATCGTGTCGGTGCCATGGAGGATCACAAAGCCGTCGTAGTTCTCATAGTTTTTCTACAAAGAAAATAGAATGCGATTTCAGAAGGTGCGATGACTCACTTCCGGTGTTTTTTCATTTCGTCAATGAGCAGACGCATTTATCCAACAATGAGACCAACAATGAGTTTTCTCATAATCACCAGTCATTAATGAGCAGATGGTGGTGGGGTATCATGCGCAATGATGCCCACAGGTAGGTTTGAACACGCACCATTTCTCTCCTTGTTCAGTTCACCATCATCTCTTCACCCAAAAGGCATGATAATGAATGTGTTGCAAAGAAACCGATGGGCTAATTGGCATCACATACCTCAATGTCCTTCCCAATTCTACCCCAGTTGTCTGTGGTCATGTTGCAGGAATCCAGTAAGGGGCAGTACTCCAGAATAGTGTACACTATCCGTTTGTTATCCTTGTTAGACCTGTGGGGGGATAAAACGTTGACGCAGCAACGCCATGTTTAGCATAACAATGATAAACTCAAAACACATGGGTAATGGATCAGCTATGCTTACACTGGGGAAGACATGTTAAGAGACAGGACTGGAAATGTTTGGAAAAACCCCAAGCACGATCAATGTAGCGGCAGGCAACGTAGCAGACCCCCTGCTGCTGTGGCTGCAGGGGGTCCCAAAGCATTTTCAAGCACAGTCTGCTGTCTGGAGGTGGGAGAGGGGGGGGGGGGGGTTCCTCTCCACATGATGGGGAGGACAAAGAAGGCCCTGTTGAAAGTGTAGCATTTCCCCCACCCCTGCTTCTCTCTAAACAAGGGACGAAATGGGTGGCAATGTCTGTGTAAATCAGGACACAGAAGATGGCCGTTAGGGTTGTTGAGCATCCTGCAAGGGTAGATGAGGTTAGTGACTACTTCCTCTAGTTGGTTGTGCGAGTATGAGGAAGCCCGTGCTGGCCTTGCATGTATCAACATATCCATGTCCCTCCCAAGTGGAATTTAAGGTTGGGCTTACTGGGATCCCCGCCCTGTAGTCCCAGTAGAAAAAGGGCACCTACGAGGCAAAGCAGCTGGGAAACGATTCTCCTTTTAATCCCCTTTTTTTTCAAGAAAAGGGGCAGTGCCTATAGGGGGGCGGCGTCATTTTTTCAGCCCACCTGACCAATGACAACAACCGACTGACAACGCCTCAATCAGCCCTCGGTCAAACGCGCGGCCCTGGAACACATGTCATGGATAATGTTATGGTGCCACCAGGAATTATATTCTAACCACCAATTATTCCTCTTTCTGCCAGTGTAGCCTTAAGGTGCTGCAAGGTGGCGCATTAGCATACTGACGCTAAGCTGCCTCACAAGTCTAATGAACGGAGGACGATATGAGTTTCTGCATGCTTGTGTGTGTGCGTGTGTGTGTGTCCATGTGTTTGGGGGGGGGGGGGGGGGGGGGAATGTTGAAAAATAGGGTTGTGGGGGTGGTGGTAGTTCAATGGCCTTGCGGCTTGCCTCTCAAAGCAATGAATAAAACTTCTCAATGAATCATTAGCCTAAACCAATTCTGAACCCAGTAATCAATATTTAACATATTCTAGGAAATTGAGTACGATCAACGGCGCAGCCATTACGTTTGCCTACCAGGCTTTTTCATACGCAGTTACCTCTGTATAAACTCTCCAGCAAATATCCAATTAGTTTATCATGCTGAACATGCCAACATGTATCCAAAATGCAGGGCAAAGTACATGCATATTTACATTTTCAATTAAGATTATCTCAATTCACCATCTCAAGAGTGCCAAGGGCATTAAAAAAAAAAGTCAACAGCTTTCAGATGGAGAGATGCGTCCAAGAGATACAAACATGAGCTACATACACAAGCACCCACACACCCCTGTACACTTCTGTAGGTCTGGTTCAAAAAAGAAAGTAATTGGAAGCTTCATCATTACCCTGCAACCTGCTACGCCCTACTTGTAGAGGGCGTACTTGTCACAGAGGACTGAGGCTGCAAAATAGGGTATTATTCTTTTCTTTTTTCTTTTTTTTATTCTTGTGATATCATTTAAAACATATGTTTGGTACCACTTCACCAGCCAATACAGCACAAGCCAGGGCGCCCCCGAATGGCAAGTAGAATCTTTAAAAAAATAAAAAATAAAATAAAAAAGGCTAGTGGCGCGAGGATTTCACCACCAGTCACTCGTGAACACAGCACACAATGCCACCGCTACTACAATACCGTCGGAAGTGCTCCTCGGCATTGGTGGTTGGATTCCTGTTGAGGCAACACAGGCAGCTGAGTACAGCCAGCAAAACGATGCAGAGTACAATCTGTTGCCATAACGGAGGGAGGTAAGGACTGTGACCGAATAGTCCTGTGGCTTGCTAGAAGTTCACAGCGAAAAAAATATTTGTGTTGCGAGTTTCAAATATGATTTAGTTTGTGTAGTATTGTTATAACGTATTATTCACTCCATAACTGAAAAGGACAGTGGGATTGTTAAAACGGTGGTGTCTTGGTGGACGAAAGGCTTACGGCAGGACCAGCGTTTTCTCCGGGGTGTCGTAGAAAGCATACATGCCGGACTGCTGGGCGTACTGCTCATCGTGGAAGGTTGCCAGTTTACGGAGACTCTGCACAAACGCGTTGGGTCTCGGCGCAAGAACTGCGGGTGAGACAAAAACGAGGGTCTGAGAGGCACGCGTTTGTGGCCGCGTTACAAGCACAAAACCCTGTCCGACAGTGACCTCTGCTGGTAACAATGAGAAATGCACTTTGTGTACACACTAAAGAATAGGACCTCACTCTTGATTTTTATGTTTGGTTAAGTTTCATTAACATGTTGATAAAACATTATTTTAACTGGTTGGGACAACATCTGAAGAACCGAGCTGTCCTTTGTAGTGTAACCGTGCAATGGTCAGCTTTCCAAGCAAGTATGACCGCCATTGACAGCTGCAATCAGCTGTCAATGGCGGTCATCCAAAATTGCAAACCCTGAGGGAATATACATGGATTCAACTACAGCTTGTCAATCAACTTTTATTTGCTTGCCATCCTGCAGACATGCCCATTCACTCCTGAAATGTTTTAACTACTTTTGAGGAGATGCTATCGTACTGAATTAGTCAAACATTGCTAATAATGTTTGATTTTTTTAAAGACACATATAAACCATTAACCTTTCCCTCATTCAACACTTGGACTTTGTATTCAGGAGCATCGTCAACCCTCCAAAATGTTTATTTGACATAATACGGAAATTCCCTGAAAAGAAATCAGTTGCAAATAATGTATTCAGTTTGCAAATCATTCATTCTGCTCATATTATCAACTGGTTAAGGTTGGCAGTTGGAGAAGTTCCTCTAAACAAACTATGTCTGGAAGGCTTCAATGTTTGTTGTTGTATTTTGGCCAGGTCTCTCTATAACCTTGAATGAATATGGGCCAATGTATACGTTGCGGTTGTTGTGATCCACTTGTTGCATCACCCTGTAAGTCCTTGTGTGGTTACTTATTGAAAGACGTTCCACAAAAACAGGAACATTTTTGAAAAAGGATAGTACAAAAGGGCCAATATTACATGAGACTAATCACTGCCCATTCCTGATCTCATACGTTACTTTTCATGACATTTGCACTGCATCACAAAATACAGTGAAATATAATCAAATTTTAATTTGAGCTCACTGAATGCATACAAACACTAAAATAGAGTAAGACAAAGAGAACAATAAATAACTAAGCATCAAATGAAGATATCAAAACATAATAGGCATACATAATCCAGAGCTTGACGCATACATTTTTGAAAAACAGAAATTAATAAAAGCCACGTATGTATGTTTATAAGATTAACATTACATCATGACATTGCTGCTTGAAATACGAACCTGTGTTGGCTACAGGGCTGCCGCTCCCCATACTTGGGGCCCTATGTGCAGACAGAGCACATAGGGCCCCAAGTACCTGGTGGGGGGCCCACAATTATGGTTGAAAAAAAAGAAGCTGACAAACAGGCTATGGCGACTGGTCCAACATTAACATCTGCTTGAGAAGCCATGAAGGTAGCCCAGACCATACCAAGTGCATGTTGAAATGGAGGGAACTGGATATGCGACTGAGGAAGAATCTAGCTATAGACCAGCAGGAGCTGGCCTTAATGGAGGCAGAGAAGAAAAGATGGTGAGATGTCCTGAAACGGTTGTTCTCAATAACGCTCTCTCTAGCCACCAGAAATTTGCCTTTTAAGGGCTCTTCCTAAAGTCTATACGAACAAGGCAATGGCAATTTTTTGAAAGAGGTGGAGCTGCTGGCAGAATTTGATTCAGAGAGACATGTGGCCAAAATTAAAGATGAGGCTTCCAGAACACACTATCTTGGACAACAGACTCAAAATTACATACAGATTGTCTCCTCCCAAACCGTTTGAACCTTTGTGGCAAAAATCCAAGAAGTTAAATATTATGCCATCATCCTTGACTGCACCCCAGACATCAGCCATAAAGAACAAATGTCCCTTGTTATGTGCATTGTTGAATTGGTGCCTAAGCCTATGCATATCAGATGCTGCTAAGTCATCTACGGATGCAATTGGCTATTTTGGATACCTTCAGAGGCTGTTTTGTTTTTTTCTCAGCAGCCATACAGCGATGGGACATCTTACTCAAACATGTCAAGTTGACTCTGAAATCATGGAGTGATGTAAGATGGGAGAGTAGGCTTCAGAGTGTTATAGCTGTCCGAAGTCAAGTTAAAGAAGTCAGAGAAGCTCTCTTGGAAGCAAGACAAGCTGTCACTGAACCTGTTGCAAGGTCAGAGGCTCAAAGCCTGGCAGAAGAGGTTGGCTCATTCAGATTTCTGATCTGCACCATTGTTTGGGCTGAAGTACTTTCAGTCACCAACCAGGTGAACAAGCTGCTGCAGTCATCGTCAATGCAGCTTGCCATTGCAGCCAGGCTCATTGAGACTGCAAAAGCCTCCCCTGCAAAGTACAAGCAGTCTGGGTTTTCTGAGGCCATAGCAACTGCCAAGGAGCTGTGTGAGGCTCTTAACCTCGAACCTGAGCTCAAACAGAAGAGGTTGAGAAGCACAAAAAAGGCAGTTTGGCTATGAAGCTCCTGGTGAGCCCTTCAGTGATGCACAGAAGGGGCTTGAAGTAGAATTTTTCAAACGTGTTGTGGACTCAGCTCTGATGTCGCTGCAGGAGCGGTTTGAGACCCTGAGCCAGGTGAGAAATACATTTGGACTGTTACTTGATTTTCAGAAAGTACATGGTATATCCATGCAGGACCTGCACAAACACTGTATCGATGTGGAGAAAACTCTCAGATAAAGGCGAAGCTGATATTGATGGACTGGAGATGATGCAGGAGATAGTCAACCTCCCTCAACTGCCATCACAGACAACTGCCATGGAGATGCTGACCTTTCTGCATGACAATGACCTGCAAGAGGTGTATTCAAATCTCTGGACTGCTCTCAGAATTGCTTTGACTCAGTTACAGTGGCCTCTGCTGAGCGCAGTTTCTCTAAACTGAAACTTATCAAAACATATCTATGGTCAACAATGGGACAAGAACATTTAAGTGGCCTTGCTTTTAGTCCTTGAAGCAGCAGCAGCTTTTTCCCTGCTCTCCCCCGCTCTGCTATTGCTATCGCTATCTATTGCTTTCTATCCTAATTCCGGTACTAAATTGCAGACTGCAAGATGCCTCCTTTTCCAACAGACGACTACGCTAAACTTTTACAGAAGATTTATGTCATAGAGAGCAAAATTAATCGCTTAGAACTGAACGCGGAAGTGAATGGACAGTGTGGGAACGACACCACTTTGCCATGGATTCATAAACGCGGACCTGATGACACTCAAGACGCCCGTATGCTGAATAAATCACCCCGCGAGAAGGGGGAACGGATGTCAGGCAGAGCCCACCGCTGCGAGATTTTGGATGCCACTGGGTGGCCTGCCTTACCATCCCAGCATAACACCTCATCTACCCCGGCACCGAACAGAGGACAGCCTTGGAGAACTGTGAAGGGGAAAACTTCTTTCGGACCCCTTGACCAACCAAGTGTTCAACTGAAGAACAGATTTATTCCACTGCTACAAGACACTAGACATCCAACAGATGGCCAGGACTATTGGATGCCCCAACACCGGAGGGTAAGGAGTGAACAAAACCCAGATAATAGACGGCAAAAGCAAAAGCCAACTGTGCCTAAGCGATTAATTCAGACTCTGATTGTGGGTGATTATACTTTGAAGAATGTGAGAAGCAGTACAAGTACTAAAGTGCTGATCTATCCAAACGACACAGTGTCAGACTTGACAAGAAGAATCGGGAATATTGTGGAGGAGCACCCAAATGTCCAAAACATTGTGTTGCACATTGGAAAAAATGATGTTGTGAAACGTGAGTCTGAGGTCCTGAAGAAAGACTTCATTGACCTGTTGAACACAGTCAGCTACCTGAAGGCTGAGGTGACCATCAGTGGGCCTTTGCCACCGATCCGAAGAGGAGATGAGAAATATAGCAGATTGATGAATCTGAATACGTTTCTCTACTCAACATGCTCTGCCCGCTCTGTTTGTTTCATTGACAATTTTAACTTTTTCTGGGACCGCAGACACTTTTTTACGAGAAATGGAGTCCTCCTTAACAGGTCAGGAGTACAACTGTTCCTCTCCAACTTGTTTTATTTCCTGCGTCACCCATCTGTTCCCTCTGTCAAGGCCAACAGACCACAGGAATCTGAACGAGCTGATAACAGCGAGCAACGCAGACGAGATCCCCCTCCCCCCCAGCTCCAGGAAGACCTTCAGCCTGAGAGACGTCATCATTCGGAGGAAAAGTCACCAGATCCCCCTTCACCATCAAATCAGCCTTCCTGTGCACCCCAAACCCCATCCAACTCGATCTCCTCCTTAGATCCCCCTTCACCATCAAATCAGCCTTCCCCTGCACCCCAAACCCCATCCAGCTTGATCTCCTCCCCAGCTACCCCCCCCTTCTACAGGCTTGAGCTTACACCCCTCCCTACCTCCATTTCCCGGAGCTCTCCATTGCTTACACCCCTCCCTACCTCCATTTCCCGGAGCTCCCCATTGCCTCCCCTACCTCCACATCCGTCAGTTACGCAAAGCCGCGCCCCCCCTCCAGCCTCTCCCCTCCCGCCCCCCCGCCCCCAACGCCCCTCTCCACAACTTAGAAAAGGCACAGTGACATCAGTCACTCATTTGCAAAACACACCAAGTTCCGTCTGATATCTGTTGGGTCCAGGCTGTGAAAACAATTACAATAATGATTCATCCCAGGACCGTCCGGGGCCCACGATGGAAGCAGAGATTTCTGTCGTGATAACTGAGCGAAGAAGAACAAACAAGAAGTACCCAACTTTTTCAGCAAACATATCAAATCTAGCGCCTATTCCAAAACAATTACAACATGTTCTGAAACCCAGGGTTGATGATAAACTTAATCTAGCTTTACTAAACATCAGGTCATTGGCAGGGAAAAGCTTTTTAATCAATGATTTTATAATCAAGCACAATCTGGAGTGCTTGTTTTTAACAGAAACTTGGCTTGATCAAGGTAACAGTGGAACTGTTCTTTTTGAAGCTGCCCCTCCCAACTTTAGTGTCATGAGTGAGGCTAGAGTGAATAAAAGGGGAGGAGGCGTAGCCATTTTGTTTAATGACTCACTCCAATGCAAGCAGGCATCTTTCGGATCCTTTGATTCATTTGAGTATGTGGCTCTGCAGCTAAAGTCCTCCTCTCCAGTTTTGTTCATAAATATTTATAGGCCACCCAAATACTGTTCAACCTTCTTTGATGACTTTTCAGTGCTAATGTCTATTATATGTGTCGACTTTGACTGTATAGTTATTGTCGGTGACTTTAACATTCATGTTGACAAACCCCAGGGCAGAGGAACCAAAGAACTATGTTGTGTCCTTGATAACTTTGAACTCATACAGCATGTGAAGGAGCCCACACACAACAAAGGGCACACCCTGGACTTAGTTATTTCCAAGGGTCTGAACATTTCGAAAGTTAGCGTCATTGACGTTGCTCTCTCTGACCATTCATGCGTTTTCTTTGAGTGTGTTATCTCGATGGAAAAAAGAAATACTCTCAGTGAAGTCATAACAAGGCGGTGTATCTCTGAAAACACCAGTGAATTGTTTATTCAGACATTCTCCTCTACACCCGTCCTCTCTGGTGTCTCGGTGAATGAGCTTGTTGATCTTTTCAACATCAAAACAAAAAATGTTATTGATGCAATTGCTCCTATGAGGGTGAAGGTGGTCGCAGGTAAGAAAAGATCTCCATGGAGAAATGCTTTATTGGTGAGAACTGGAAAAAGAGAGTGTCGAAGAGCTGAACGCAGATGGCGGAAAACGAATCTCCAGGTCCATTACGAAATCTATAAAGAGAGACTCCGTATTTATAACTTTAATCTGAAAAACGCAAGGGAAGCCTTCTTTTCTGAAATCATTGCTAAAAACAATAACAATGCACGAGCCCTGTTCACTACTGTCGACAGGCTAACAAACCCCCCTGTGTCTGTAGCACCTGAACTTCTCTCCACCAGGGCCTGTAATGAATTTTCCACCTTCTTTACTGACAAAATCCTGAAAATTAGACAGTCGCTCAGCACCTCTACCCTCGGTCCAGGGCACCTACAGGCCAGCTGTCCAACTAAATTAGCCCCATACACCATGACACAATTTAATCGGGTCAACCACAAAATTTTAGAAGACATTATAGAACACCTAAAATCCTCCTCCTGCTGCCTCGATAACGTGTTTATGATTGCTTGGCCTCAGATCTTTTATTAATTACCAACACATCTCTTCTGTCAGGTATCTTCCCACAGGCCTTGAAGACAGCTGTTATCAAGCCACTCCTTAAAAAGAACAATCTAGATGTATCACAAATGAACAATTATAGGCCCATATCAAACCTCCCATTTCTAAGCAAAATAATTGAAAAGGCTATCTTCCAACAGTTAAATGCCTTCCTAGCAAGAAGCAACTGTTTCGATGTCTTCCAATAAGGATTTCTACCTCACCACAGTACCGAGACTGCCCTTGTTAAAGTCCTCAGTGACATCCATTTAAATACAGACTGTGGCAAAATTTCAGTCTTGGTTTTACTGGATCTCAGTGCTGCATTCGACACAGTTGATCACAATATTTTGTTAGATCGACTACAAAATTGGGTTGGCCTCTCTGGCACAGCGTTAAACTGGTTTGAATCCTACCTGAAAGACAGATTACTTTGTCTCCCTAGGTAATTATACATCTGAACGAACGCAAATGACATGTGGTGTTCCTCAAGGCTCTATTCTGGGGCCTCTTTTGTTTAACATCTACATGCTCCCACTGGCTCAGATCCTGCAAAATGACATCTGCTACCACAGTTATGCAGATGATACACAAATTTACATAACAATAACCCCAGGTGACTATGGTCCAATACAAGCATTGAGTAATTGCATTGACCAAATCAATGATTGGATGTGCCAGAATTTTCTTCAGTTGAATAAGGACAAGACTGAAATAATTGTCTTTGGAGCCAAGGAAGAACGATTAAAAGTTTGTGCTCAGCTGCAACTGGCAATGTTAAAAACCACAGACCAGGCAAGAAATCTAGGTGTTGTCATGGACTCAGACCTGAATTTTAGCAGCCACATTAAAATGATTACGAAGTCTGCCTACTATCACTTAAAGAATATATCAAGGGTCAGAGGACTGATGTCTCAGCAGGACTTAGAGAAACTTGTCCACGCATTTATCTTCAGTAGGCTCGACTATTGTAACAGCATCTTCACTGGTCTCCCAAAAAAGTCCATCAGAAAGCTCCAGTTAATTCAGAATGCTGCTGCTCGAGTCCTCACAAAAACTAAGAAAATGGATCACATTACTCCAGTTCTCAGATCGTTACATTGGCTTCCTGTCTGTCAGAGAATTGACTTTAAAGTACTGCTGTTAGTTTATAAAGCACTGAATGGTTTGGGACCAAAGTACATTTCAGATCTTCTCATTTTCTATGAACCATCCAGATCTGTCAGGTCATCTGGGGCGGGTCTGCTTACTGTCCCCAGAGTCAGAACTAAACATGGAGAGGCAGCGTTCAGTTTTTACGCGCCACATATATGGAACAAACTGCCGGAAAGTTGTAGGTCTGCTGAAACACTCACCACTTTTAAATCCAGATTAAAGACCTTTATGTTTGCTACAGCCTTCCCCTAAGCTTATCTTAACATGTTTTAATTTCCTTTTTATGCTTGTATTTTAATTTCAATGCTTTTAATGCTGTATATGTATGTATGTATGTATGTATGTGTTATTTTTTTATTTTTTTGCTATGCTTTTATTGTATTTTAATGCTTTGCTGCTGAATTGTGCCTTGCCTTGCCTTGCCTAGCAGCAATGCTGAAGTGACACATAGACTGTCTTATGATGACTTGATCGGTGATTTTGCTGCCAGGAAAACTTGTTGTGCAGCTTTGTAAAGCCTCCTGAAGCCGCTGAGAATGCACATGCAATTTAGTCCATCCATCCATCCCTCCATTGCACACTATCCAACAGTTTTACAGTTCTGCATAGTTTAGTTTGATTATGACAATATTGCACTTTAAGGTAGTTTCCAGGTGTGTGAAAAATAGTTGTGTGTCTGTGTGTGTGTGTTGGTTTTTATGATGCTACTTTTTATAACATATTTATATTCTACCTTTTATAACATATTTATCTGCAGAATTATTTTTATTCATCTTTGGAGCCTGCAGTTGTTTTTATTTTATTATATCGTAGTTGTAATGCTGTTGTAAAGAAGGATTTATATATTACTTATATATTATTTATATATTGCTTTATATATTACTGATGGTGCCGTTAGAGAGATAGATAAACACTGTATTGATACCCAAGGGGAAATTCAAGAAAATATTCTATGATGACAATTTGTTTTATATATTACTTAATATATACATTTTCATAGTTCTATGTTTATTTAATGTCAATTTTAACTATTTAATATTATTTAATAAATAGCAAAGGTTCTAGGGTTTGACCATTCTGACCATTTATGCTTAGGACCCCGAAAACACTAGCAGCGGCCCTGGTTGGCCACTGTTGTCGTCGAGCAGTTATTTATACACCACCAGCATTGAGTTACTGTTCTGCATAGCTATGGAATAAGTACAATATCTGCCAACTGTAACCTTACAAACATGGCAAGAATGAAAGCGTTGACGTCCAAACAAGACCTGCAAATCCCATTCACGCTTTCATTTCTAGTAGGCTCGGCTAAACTGGCGTCATTTCGTTTTCACGGGTGTCTCTAAAACGTTGTCAGACTCCAACTCTTCCTGAATACTTGAGTTTTAACCAAGACTGCAAAGCAGACGACATTTCTGAAAATGCTCAGATCGCTGCACTGACTTTGTTTGCCAGTGAATTGAGTTAAAAATATCACGAGGAGTTTGTAATGCATGAAATAGTTTAGGACCAAAATACACCCCTCATCTGCTTGTGAATTATGGGCCCACTAGAGCTCTCCGGTCAGTAGCGACCACAATCGGTCTGTTCACTATTCCCAGGGTTTCAATCAAGCATGGTGAAGCTTTTACTTAACACGATCACTCTTTTTTCTACAGTCTGCACGCGGTGTTGATTTGAAACCTTGACAGACAGACACGCTTGTGGAGTTTTCTACGGCTACTGTTTGCTACTACGGACCTCCAGATCCCGGCATCCAGCTATATGATTGGTCGAAACAAATATGAGGCAACATAATTGAAACCAAGTATTGAGCTCGTCTGCCAACTGACGGCTCGTTACGCATACCTAGTCCCCATGAATCAGACGGACACGATCAACGTGGCGGTCTGCATGTTATACGTGTCTGTGACGCTTCAAACTAAACAAAACCGCAATATGTGTGGGGGTCTATCTGATGTGCGACCTGATCAATGTGTTCTGATTCATGCAATGCTTACTTGCGCTCGGTTAACGTCGTAGACTGTGGAATCTACATCATACATTTCCAAGTAGATATTCAATCCGTTAGATGACTCCCTAGAAACGAGATACTTGGTAACAATATCTGCGGCTAATATGAGGACATGGGTATAGTTACCGTCGTCTTGGATTTTCATTCCAATGGTTCCTCCAGTGTTAATCACGAGTACACGTGCCTCTGAGCAAGGTGAAATGACAAGTGATGAGTCCAACTCGCTGAGGCTATTGCTGCTCGAGAACTTTCGTCTGCTGCCATGGGGTGTGAAATTTCGAATTGCATTGGGGTGACCATCGAGAGATTCGGCGTGGCTTAATTTCGGATTTGACAAAGCTCGGGCAAGTAAAGTCAACTCTGAAACAGAGGAAGGACTCGAGATGGACATCTTCAACTCCGCCATGTTTAAAACGCTTCTCGGCTGTTGCATCCAGCGACCACAACAGTAGAGTCTTAAAGAGGTACTGTCTAAACTACAGATAATCCTGTCGAGGGTGAGCCGAGGCGTCAAGCCAGCCTCCACGTCGTGATCCCAGTTCAAACCAGCTCCCCCCCTTCTCATTTAGCGGTACGTAAATATACTAGACATTACGTTAATATACGTTAAGTAAGATTGTTTTTCAAAATAAGTCAGTCCAAACAGTATTTGAGAGAAATTTGGCTTTGAACATCGAGGTTAGTCAGTTCAATTGTGAGAGTAATAGTCAGTAGTAGTCAACTAAATAATAAAGAACACATTTCCAAAGACCGATTGTACTTCAGAAGGTTAGCAGACCAACTCAGTATCACTCTTAATTAATATGAGTGTCACTCATATTAAATCAGGACGTTATGATGTTGCATTTTAAAATGAAAGCCCTCGAAAATGTAACAAATTACCTACAGTATGTTCCCTCAAAGGTCAGATGGCTATGATTCAAAGGAAACGTTTCCACAGACCAATCTCACACTCTGGGGAAGTCTGCTATTATTTTTTGACGTGTAATTCATTGTAGGCTATCTATTGTTTCATATTTATTCGTTTTATTGTATTTAATTATGTATGCATTAATTTCATTATGTGTTCATTTATTTATTTGTAATTGTCAAGTGTGACTGACAGAATTATTGAATGAATGTGATCAGTTCAGTTAATCGGAAATGTGCTTTTATGTTGAAAGCAGTTCTTTTGATTCCCTTACCGTAATGCCTAGTGTAAACACGTACCACAAAACAAAGTGGGGGGTAGTTTGGTTTTCGCAGGTGAGGCTGGTTTGGCTGCAGTCTAGGACTACGCAGGTCTCTCCGATCAATTATCTGAATATTTGACCTGATAATACAATGGACTAACCAGAATTAAATCGTACTGGTTCTTAGGTCTGATATGCAGACCTAAGAACAAATGTTAATGTAATGTTAATTAATGCAAGCTCAGGAATCAGCTCAATGAATTCCAAAGAAAAAGCTGTCCATATTTTCGTTAAGCGTAGCAGGACCATCCAAAACTGAATTCAACTTTACATTACTTCATAATTAGACAGTAACCTCTCCAAATTTGCTGTGAGACTAGAGAGTGACCTCTATGTGACCCCTGACATTATTTAACCGGTATAATTCACAAGGAGAATAAAAGTTACTGTTACTAATTTCATATCTTTCTCTGTTATGAGCAATAAATAAATACAATATATTGCATGGGGTGGGGTGGTCATTTTTCAGCGGGTGACTGAGTCAGAGTATTCTCAGGACATATCAGTATGCAACTTGCTTGGGGCCCCACAAATGGCACAAACTGACCACCTCCTCCTTGTCTTGCACAACATCAAAGTACACTTTGCAGTGGGTCTTAATTTGTTGACAAGCGACCAAGTTATGTCAAAGTCAAGGTGTTATTATTACATCTGCAGAGAAACTCATGGTCATTCTTATGACAAGTCATCAAGTGTCAGCCATGTAGCTACAAAGCCATAAAGTACATAAAGTAGAGTTAATAATAGCATGTAGAATATATATAGAACCAAAGATGACTGACACTAATTGCATTTTGCCTATATCTTCAGCTTTTTATTTTTATGTTTGCAAACCAAAAACCAATTAAATCCAGCCGTCACAACAACAGTGTAAAAGATGTATTAGAGCATAGAGCCACCTTGGCCTTAACAGTCACTATGTATCCCACTTCACAAGAGTACTGGTTTTCTTTCTAGTTTTTATTGTATTTTGGTACATCTGATATGGATGGCTCATTGCTGGGAATGTTAGTTATGATGTTGGCTGTAATGTTCAATGTGAAAAGATTTGTCATCAATTGGAGATAGTGCTGTGTTTGAAACAGCCAGCGTTTCTCAGATAGATGCAGTGAAATTGTAAAAATACAATAGAGCAGTGATCTGATATATACAGAATGTAATTAACACATATCACATATGCAAAATATATTTTTCGGTTGATTTACAGATTGTACAGGTTGATTTAGTCCAATGACAGTGTAACGTGACAAAACAAAGTCCAATAAGCCTAGGTTATGGTGTACTTAGTTGATTATGGATTTTACAGGACTACAACTCCCATGAGTCCTCTCACTATAGTGTTTTGTCCTGTGATGCGTTCTGATTTCAAAGCCTTTGAGCAGCTTATGTAGTTTGACAAATATTTTTGACGTTAAAAAGATGTTTGCACATACAAAGAATTTGACTTGGTGGTTGGTGCGCAACAGTAAACAAGCAACAATCAAAAATAACAATAGACAATAACAATAACAATTAACAATCAACACGATGGCGGGGCCTAGTATAATATAAAAAATAAAGTTAAGGTAGCAAGTGTTGTAAAGTGTTTTACAGTGTTTTAAGAGTGCAGTAGTGCAACAGAATTAGAATCAATAAACGTAGTATGCTGGACGTACGGTATGTATGGGAATTTTTGTTAGCTGTAACTGCCTTCTCTGATTTATTTAAGCTCAGGTGGGTAATTTATTTTAGAAGCATTTTTTTTACCATGTTTGTCGAAATTCTTGTTGCTCCTGCAACTTGAGTCTTCCACAAATCTTGGCAGACCTATTGCTAAGGTAGCAAGCTTGCAAAATCTAGCTTACTCATGCTGGTTTCTCGAAATTGCCTACACTAGCTTTAACCTTTGAATCTGGAGCAGGGGTCATGTTGGAAGCCTTGTATCTCTGCAATTAAAGAGGCTATCAAAATATGTTTGGCTTTTTAGGACATCTCTGGACATATTGTTATAGAAGGGGGTAGCAATAGATAAATTGTAGTTTTTGTAGATGTGGTTAGAGTGAGAGTGATTATGTTTTAAAGTGGGGAAAATAATACATCTAATCATTAGTTTTTGAATATGACTGAATGAATCCAACACTGGTTCAACATCAATTCCGCCCTGCGTAGTTGGGGAAACCGACTCTAGAGTATTTGGCATCCATAATCCTCATTCTCATTTTTTTTCTGCATGCTATTTCCCCAATCAGGTAGCAATTAGAATTTTCCCTGATAGTCCGTGAGCCAGAGGGGTTGGTCGTTACTGAAAAAGTGGCAAAGGCTACCATACCTTTTCTGAAAGCCTGGAATCTCAGCTTTTCAATTATGTATGATGGCCTTCTGACAAGAGTAGCTGTTTTGAGTTATCACACATAATGTAAACTAAGTTTGAGAAAATAATGCGTATAAATCAATCAGAAACCTGACAAAGCTGAAAATCTATATTGGACATATTGGAATATTTTATTTTTTTATATTTGGTATCATTTTAAAGTGGAGACTCTGAACTTTCATTTAAATCCTTTTGTGAACATTTTGGATAAGTACAACCAACCCTGGTGCCCTTCAAACTTTTAATCACACACATTTTCCTGCCATTTCCGCCTAAGTCATCTTTTGTCTTTTAATCCTGTGGCACCAGGGAGCATCAGAGAAACAAACTCCAAACACTAAAATACTGGCATGACCCTAAAGATACAGAAAATGTATCATTTACCCATATTATCTGACTTGGAGGGGGTGATTTTCAGTCTTATGTCAGACATGGCATTTGAGAAAATAATGCGTATAACTTAAGCAGAACACTGACATGGCTGAAAATCTAAAAACGGTATAACAAATAACAAATGAGACATGGATTGCTATGTTTTAAGGTGTGGTAAACCCAATTATGACATTGCCAGTAAGGTCAAGGTATGGTCAATGACATTTTATGACACTACATTTATGTCATCATGAAATTACAGTAATGGCAATGTCATAATTGGGTTTACCACACCTTAAAACATAGGAATCCATGTCTCATTTGTTATTTGTTATACCGTTTTTAGATTGTCAGCCATGTCAGTGTTCTGCTTAAGTTATACGCATTATTTTCTCAAACGCCATGTCTGATATAAGACTGAAAATCACCCCCTCCAAATCAGATAATATGGGTAAATGATACATTTTCTGAATCCTTAGGGTCATGCCAGTATTTCAGTGTTTGGATATTGTTTCTCTGATGCTCGCTGGTGCCACATGATTAAAAGACAAAAGATGACTTAGGCGGAAATGGCAGGAAAATGTGTGTGATTAAAAGTTTGAAGAGCTCCAGGGTTGGCTGTACTTATCCAAAATGTTCACAAAAGGATTTAAATGAAAGTTCAGAGTCTCCAATTTAAAATGATACCAAATATATATTTGAAAAAAAATTCCAATATGTCCAATATAGATTTTCAGCTATGTCAGGTTTCTGATTGATTTATACGCATTATTTTCTCAAACTTAGTTTACATTATGTGTGATGACTCAAAACAGCTACTCTTGTCAGATGGCCATCATACATCATCCAGGCTTTCAGAAAAGGTATTGTAGCCTTTGCCACTTTTTCGGTAACTGTTTCCATATTTTGAGGCCCTGGCTCACGGTCTAAGAGGTTTCTCCATTCAAACTAACCAATATGGCCACTAGGTGGCTTCAAGTCACGCCATCCGTTCACTGAAAGATCAGTTAATTGATTCACATTATTCATTCGGTTTTTTTCCTTGTCACATGTAGCTTTATTAAAGATATCGTAGTGTGTTGGTAGTGTAGTAATATAGCGTCAATAAAGCGAAACAAGTTCATAACATGCCTCCCACTTTTAAAAGAGTTTCAAAAATGTGTTATTGATTGACTCACCTGCTTCACTAGCATTAAATGCATTTTATAAACAGTTTTTTCAAATGGCTGCTTTAATAATGCAGTTTATTAATGATTTCGCGAATCCCACTATACATGTACTCCATTAAGTGTATGTTTAATAGCCTACTTTTATCCCTTGTCTGTTTAATTTAATGCTGCATAGGCTTAATGAAGTCCTTGTAAATTGTTTAATGCGTACTTTATTAAAACAGTATTCAAATTGGCAAATTATTAAACAATTAATTCATTATTTAAATCTCAAAATGCATTATAGCAACATCACTGCATTGTATTTCCAAAACTCAACCAGGTGGCTATTACTAGCAGTGTTTTGCTATCTCGGAAGACAACAGCCACGTAGAGGAAACAGGACTGCACAATACACAATACATGGACTAGACTGTATCACAGAATATATGATAATCTGAAATCCAACCACAATTGTACTTCTGAACAATGGGCAAAGGCTCGAATAGGCCTGTTTTGCCTATTGCCTCCCAGGCACAACAGGAGATCAGGACTCACCAATGTCCCTACGGAGATGTTTGTTAACTGTGAACTTAATTTATCTGACCTTCAATCGTTCAGAATCACACAGCCAGAAACCGAGCTCATCATTATGTCAAGGTGGAGCCAACTTTGTGTTTAAAGCGGCAGGAGCCTTCACCATGACAGACACCGATGTTGGAAGCTATCAAGCAAAGACATGATGAAAGGATTTAAACAAACGGATGAACTAATTGGTCAAACGAAAGGGTGCAAAAGTTTGGATAGATTCTAAGTGTTTGGTGTGTGATCTCAATCGTGAATGCTTCAGAGAAGGGCATCATAATAGTAAGCCGCACTGTGCTGCACAAGGCTCAAGGCAACTGAATGAGCAAGAAGACAGGAAGTGGCGGTTGTTGCAGTTCCACACCTTTCCGGCGAAGCAGCTCAGCGATTTGGTTGAAAGGAGAAAGGCGAAAGCTAGGTGGAAATAATCGAGAGCGAAGGGGGGCTATAGAAGGTAAACGGCTCAAATGTGTATATGTAGATTGGCTCAGAACGACCCGATGCACAATTATGTTACTACTATAATTGATCCGATCCGCCAACGATTTATTTCCTATAGTCACATAATAAGGTTAGCAACTTGGCTAAGGTTAGCCTGCTAGGCAACAAGCTAACTCATAGCCGTCGTTAGCATTAGCCCATTCGAAATGTGTCTGACACTCCTCCCAAATCTCTTCACAGGGTGACAAGACGTGGAATAGATGTGCGGTGGACATATGCATCGCTGAAACCCGCTGTATATCTTTCAACACTCAACCATACAAGTTTATCAAGTTGCCTTGTCCGACCTTTAATGGAATAGCCCAGGAAAATCGCTTTTCTCCTCCGGTGGTGCTGAAAAGAACAAGGACGCTCCCGGTAAGGAGGACCGCGAGAATATTTCACAAGTAGAGCAGCCTAAGCAGGGCCTTATGTGAAATATCACCTGCCAAAACTATTCCGCATTTGCAACACCCACAGACTCTCATTTAGTTTTTTTTTGGTGAATAATATGAACGTTGTGCAACAGCTGTTGCGAAGTTCGTCAATAATCGCGCCATGCTCTGTATAGGCCTTACAAACATGGTACTGTGCTGAACTTCCATGCCCGTGTACGTTATCGGATCCCTTTGCACAAGACTCAAAATCACGGAAAAGCTTGCGGTATACGTTTTTTCCTAACATGCACGTCTATTTTTGACAGCAGCCACATGTCTGTCACTGAGTCATGCGATTGCAAGTGAATATATAATCCGATTGTAGTAAGTAAGATACGTTAGTTCGGCAGCTATCAATTTTAATTATTGGAAGCTTAATTGTATGCAGAGTACACAATGGGCAAAGTGCTATCAAAGATCTTTGGCAACAAGGAAATGAGAATATTGATGCTTGGACTGGATGCGGCTGGCAAGACAACAATTCTCTACAAACTTAAACTTGGACAGTCAGTCACCACTATTCCCACAGTTGGTTTCAACGTGGAGACTGTGACCTACAAAAATGTCAAGTTCAACGTCTGGGATGTCGGAGGGCAAGACAAGATACGTCCTTTGTGGCGACACTACTATACAGGCACTCAAGGGTTAATTTTCGTTGTGGATTGCGCGGACAGAGATCGCATCGATGAGGCAAGGCAGGAACTTCACCGCATCATTAATGACCGAGAGATGAGGGATGCCATCATCCTCATATTCGCAAATAAGCAAGACCTTCCGGACGCAATGAAGCCACATGAAATCCAAGAGAAACTCGGATTGACCCGCATCAGAGATAGGAATTGGTATGTTCAACCCTCCTGTGCGACCACAGGCGATGGACTGTATGAGGGGTTGACATGGTTAACATCAAATTACAAATCTTAATGATTGAGTGATGACTGTTTTAGGTCAAAACTATAATAAAACTATGTTGCAAGTTACAAATAACTTCTCATACGGTAAAGAAAAAGTCGATTATCTTCCATTTATTTTTAATACTACGTTTACCCCACAACTAATTTATCTTTTAGGTTTGCTGGCTTAAACTTTGCTTGTATGCAGTCACAGGCCTATATCACATTTGTTATCTTTGGGGCTTGCTTGATGAATATCAAATTAATTGGTCCTACTGTTAAAGCCACAGATCACCGCCTTTGCCTATTCTTTTGTTTTTCCTTTTTATATTTTCTAATGGAGGAGCTGGAGTTTTTAATCTTTCATTTTGGAGTTAAGCTGGTTTCATGGTTCTTAGATGGCGAGGGTTTCCATTAACAAGAGTCGTATATGGTTTTCTTTTTCAATAGTGACATTTTTCATGTCAAGTAGCTCATAAGGGACTTTCAATCCTTAATGTGATGCAGAGTATTTCTTCTCATTGGTATTGACCGTAGCAAGAAAAAAGGAATCCCTTGACATTGCTTACATTTCACTGTCATCATTCAGGACTAAAACAAGAAAAAAGTGTGACTTCTGACATGTTTGTTACCCCCTCCCAGAAACCCTGTTATGTGGTCTATCTAGTTATTGATTGGCCCATTGTGTCATGTCCTAATACCTAATTGTGCTAATTACTCGATAGGCTCCACTAACTCTTAACATGCTTGTCAGGATGCATCTTAAGTTATGGTTAACATTTGTCATGTAGTCCGGTTGACTCCAAAGGAATGCCATTTAGCTCTGAGCTCTCTCAGTCTGCTACCACATTTGATACGTCTCTGGATTGGGGGCACTATAAGATAAGCCTATATCTGTAGCATGAGTACAAAAGTACAGTAACCCTATCAGAATCCATTTCTTCAGCAGTCAGAGGGAACCACTTGTTGGTGATGTGTTGATGACAACTGGTGGTGCAGCTCTTACTCCAATTTTGACTGGATGGAGAACCATGTGCAGAACAATGTCATTGTAATGTCTTATTAAAAAAAAAAGATGATTTTATATGCCTCACGTCTCTTTCCTTTGAATCACAGCTTACAAGTGGTTTTTAATGTTTGTGTGTCTGTATATTTACAGCCTCCGGTCTATTTTCGATTTGGGTAAAGGAAAATGGTCAGACTGGGAATTGACATACATACTGACAACAGAACATATAATGTTGATTATAGAAGTCTCCCTATTGTGTGGTTGAACTTGGGACTTTCACTGACACTTTAGCCAGTGAATTACAAAATGGTGAAAACAGGAAGTGTAACTGCTGGTCTTCATGGAACTGCAATGATCACATGATGAGTGGGAGAGGGTAACGCAAAGGCTGCAGCATACAGCAAATATTGTTTTGACATGCAACGGCTCAATTTAAACAGCAAAACTGCATTTGTGTTCCAAGAATAGAGTATTGAAGTTTGTTGATATCTATTGAGAAAGCAGGAAATCTATTTTCAGAGGCAGTAATATATAATTTAATATTCTGTGTTTTGATGGGCATTTATGTAAATTACCTAAACGTGTCATGTCTTTTATAAAGTTTAGGGAACATTCATTCTAGTGAACATATTTGCCGGGATACATGACACTGCCAAATGATTAACTTATTAATGTGCTGCACTTTATTTTGTAAACAGCTGTGTTAATGGTTGAGCCATAGAGGTGAAATATCTCTTCAAATGACCCATCACCACTGAAAGGCCTTTGGAAAGGGACAGCACTGATGCAGTAAAGCAATTATTTAGTTCTCAGTAAAGCTAATTGGAAAACAGGGAGTGTTTACAGTCTTAACAAAGAAAGAATTGATATTGATTGATTTTTCAGACTCTTGGTCTTTTGGGGCTGCACAAGGTTATTTAATTCAATAGATTGTTTGACAGCACATTTCCGGATATTTTTGTGAAAGAAACAATGAAAAGGAAGCATGTTGATATGCATGACAGTCAGACTATGCTATTATGCCTGACAGTTGAGGGGTGTCCTGCTAAAATTCAGGGACCAACAGACTTTGTTATTGATTATCCTGTTAGTCAACCAAATCTGTGTGTGCGTGTGCGCCCCTTCACATACGTGGGCCCGACAAGCTACTGATGCCTCAGGAGGATGTTTGCTTTAGCGTTGCGTGGGTTTCCATCAGACAGGTCAGGTGGTGTGCCTGATTCATGGCTGACAGCGGATGGGGTGATACAAAACCTGCATCTAACGGTGGAAGGAAGGAAGACTTGCTAAAAAAAAAAAAGCCCAAGCACTTTCCTGTCTTTGAATGGCGAACTGAGCTTGGGGATGTTGTGATGGTGCTGTTAAATACATACTTTGGGCCATGGCCTAGTCAAAAGCCTTCATTAGACACCAATGGCAGTCTAATTGGTCTGTAATGGTCACCGTGGCCTCTTCATTACAACCATATGAGCTCCACAGAGATGAATGCCACGGTCACCCCACCCACCCCAGAGGGTGAGGGTTGAGACTGAGCAAGGTTTCATGACCTGTCCTTAGTTATGATGAGACTTCTTAGCTTTTTTGTGAACTCCCTCTGGGCTTGGCTGGAGTGTGCATGTCTTAATAGTGTTAAACATGTGAGTAATATGTGATTTTTGGGCCACTATAATGTTGCTCATTGCTCATATATTGTCAGACAGACAGTCTTGTCATTTCCTGGCAGCTGCAGATTTGAGGAAGATTGTTTCTTTGAATCTTATTCGCCAATGAGTCCAACCGAAAACTACTTAATAAGGTGGGTCTAGTACATTTCCCCACCTACTGCAAAATTCCCCACCTACTTTGTACACAAAGCTCAGTAATCCGTATGACAAAATCACCTCAGGCAGCCAGAATGTCGTGTGTTTGTTGGGGCAGTTCCTATAGCAATGCTTTAATGGGACTTGCCTGTGCTAGTGTTTTTTGTATCAGAAGTGGCTTACTCTTCAGTTCCTGAGAGTTCCTCTATTCTGCAAATAGAGGAACATATCACCATGCTTTCCCCATGCCCATATTTAAAAAACATTTCACGAGAGTCTTTGAATTAGTGTAAAACCATTTAACGACAATACCAACGACATGCCGTGAATCGCATGTGTTTTTGGAGCAGCACAAACTTTTCACCCATGATTTCATTCATCTGTAGGCAAACACACATTTGGCATATGTTACCAAAGCCACACCCAAGTGGATTATTGCTTTACCTTTTTTTTCCTACTTGTGTACACATGTGGACAATTGCACGTACATGCCTATTAAGGCAGATTACTTTAAATCTTCCAAAGAGTTGAGTGGGAAAGCCACCCTGAACCACAAAGCTCTGCCCACTGACTGTTGCCATCAAGGACACTAAAACAGCTATTACCCTGTTTAGTGGAGGGAGCCGCTTTCTTACAGTGATCCCTGCACTCATTCTGTCTGATGGATGGGGTCCCGTTGATAAAGAGCACCCGCACACTTTAGTGCTAGGTCCGGAAGTGGTTCAGTTTGGGGGGTTTTCTTGCTTGTCGTTGTGAGACTTCTGAAAGCGTGCCTCTTCCTGCCTCGTGAAATGACTGCATGTACAAAGATGCAGTCGTTCTGCTGCTTCGAGCTTGACTAGTTTATGGAAAGGAGTTTTCTGGCGTATTTATTTAATGGCTTACTTTTAAGAACTGTAATTTACACCATCTGAAGGTTTTCTGGTGAGCAGTGTTTGGGTGCACTGCACTCTGGGCATTAATCCAAGCTGCATTCCATTCATATCTGTGGCTCAAGGTCACTTTTCTTTTGGGGGAATTCTAAATTGTGGTAGATTGCAACATTCTTACTGTGGTCGTCAAATAAATCACGTCGTTCCATTTTAATCAGATCTATATCAGATTAATATGTTAACATAACTTTCCAGTTGAGGCATAGAGCCATATCTATGTATTTATTTCCCATGTGGGTCTGTCGCCTTGGGGATCATAGTGTTTCTGTCACAGCTGTATGACGTGAACTTACAGGCAGATGTTGTTGACAGTTGTCTCTGAACTCCTCAAGCTGTGTTTTTTCACGTTGAAACTCGGAGAGAACATCGCTGAGAATCGTCTCACACTGAGAAGCTAAAAATTGTTTTAGGAGACTTTTTTGTGGGGGGGGGGGGGGGGGGGGGGTGATTGTTAGCATTACAATCCTTGTCATGCTGAAAACTAGTCAGAATGGGTTGTATTTGTCCTATATTTCCACCAAGGTCATGTTAGACAGAAGGCAAACTTCTCTACACACGGGTCTCACAAACAGCCATCAACAAGCACAGGCACACTTGCACTTGCCAGTGCCAGTGTGGTTTTACCTAGTTTAAAAAGAACAGGTGTGATTCACCTTCCAACAGCCACCTTCAGTAGCCATTTCCTCTTTCTTGCTTGAAGATTGACACGTATCAGTGACGTGGACGCCGTGACGGACACCCCGATGTTTCAGTGACTGCATCCCTCTGCGCTGTGAAGCTCCACGGCTGGGCCGCATCTGCCGCCACTAACAGGATTGCTGTAATTACACAGAAGTCAGTGTTTGCTTACAGTGACAGTATGCCACACATTAGACAACAGTCTGTGCCTGGAGGAACCGCACAGCCGTACCAAGCTAGGCCCTGCTGCCCATGTACAAGGCTTTTTCAGACTACAAAGGGGTAATGACTCAGGAAAACACAGGCATACCCTCCCCTCCCTCCCTCCCTCCTGTTTCAAAGAACAGTACAGTGTCTGGCCATCCCATATGCTTACTGCAAAAAGTGGACTGAGTCATTGGCCATTATTCAGAAACAATATTCACGGTCAGACTCATCAGTGTAGTTGTGTTACCTCTTTTAAAATGTATGCTACAAATGCAGGACTCTTATGCAGCTGTAATTTATTAATATGACTGTCCTAACAGTGTCAATGTAGACCTATACGAACGGTGAATAATGAAGAGTGGAATAGTAAGGTCAATGTATCAGACATTCTATTCCATGCTGTTATCTTATAACTGCTGCACAGCTGTCCTAACAGAACCCCTGCTAGTGTGACTGTGGAGATGGTGTAAATGTGGGCGGAGTCCATTTACATTTTGTATCTATAAATCAGAGTTGTGCTACTGAGCATTGGTCCTGTAAGTATAGAGTATCGAAAAAAGGAAAAACTGCACAATCAGAAGACTGACACTTTCAGTCTCCCTTGTCTATTTTTAATTAGCCCAGTTTGGTGTCTATTCTTGAGCCACTCCCTAATAACTGCTGAGAAAATTAGGCTTCTATACTGGAACAGTGTCCCCTGGCTCCTGGCAGTGTGATGATGACAATGCCACAAAGGCCCCACTGTGTCGCTTGGCTGTGATGCAGCAAAGTTAAAAAAAAAAAAAAACACAGCACACAGCCCTTTGAGTCACGCTCCACGCCCTCTCCACCCATCTGGCTGGTGTTTCACTGCTTTCTGATGTTAAACACTTACAAAAAAATACATGAAAGAATATGGGAGATGGTGAGGGTAATTTATTTGGTTATGTGCAGTTAAGAGTCATTATTAAAATCTACCAGTTAAACCAGAGGGGCACCTCTGAGCTCTCAAAAAACTAGCTTATGTAAAAGTAAGAAGACAATTGTTAAACTGTGAACTTTAATGAGTACCTTTAATCATTTTAAAAAGTATCTTTTTGCTCTTTCATTACACAGGTGAGTCATTGCCATTTTTAGCACCATCTGTTGGTGGGAAATGACCACATATAGCTGCACTGTAATCATTTGGTGTGAGGTTCTTCCAAAACTACCACCACGCTTGAAATGCCATTAAAGTTCAAAAGGGAAAGCCCAAATAATTGGTTTAAACAGTTACTGAGCAAGCATTCAGTACTGACTCAAAGATAAATAATTAGCCCTAATGTACACTGCCCAAGGTCAAAGGGGAGTTGACTAGGGAGTCCTTTTTCGAATTGTCTCCCAGAGGCCAGATGCACCAGGTCAAAGTGTCAGTGCAACGGTGGGAAAACAAACTGAAATTATATAGCACAGAAGGCTATTTATAGCCCATCCATGACTAGCCATTGTTTCACCGTTTAATTGCTACAGCTGTGTTAATGGCACTCCTGTGTAGAACCATGATTTCATAGAAACAAAGCACTTACGCTTAGGGTATTTCTGTAGATATGATTTACAATCCATGTGCAGTGATGTCTCTGAGGCTAACCTAAATATCTTATTTGAATTCCTAAAATAAACACCGTGGGTAATCCCCCATCAGTCGTACAAATTATTTTGATTAAATACATTACTAAACACTCGGCGTTCTGTTTACTCCAAGACCAGACCACCAACACTAACATATACCGACCAATGTCCACATTCCAGTCGCTAAATGACTTCAAGGTCGTGTGCCATCGCATATGGTCCGGTTACCTTCTAAGCAGATTCCTGGCAAGCAGGTTATCCTTGCCCTTATCCACCTCCTTACAATTACCTCGCTAGTCTCAGCCTTGGAACAAACCCTACTTGTTATTAGTGCGCCTATGGCCGAGAACCTTTTATTTATTATCCTGGTGAACTCTCGAGTCGAAGGCCGCTGTGCACGTCGCATACAGCCCCGCTATGTAAACAGGGGGGGGGGGGGGGGGGGGGGGGGGGCGGGATGAAAGGCAGCGGGGCCACTGCATGCCTGTGGACGTGCGGGGCGGGCTACATGGTTTACGACAGAAATAAGGGCCATAATCTTCCAGCTAATCTGGGGCTTTTAAGAGGAATTCCCCTCGCATGGCGGGCAGTGGCGTTCAGAGTATCTAATTTGACCAGTGCAGTTTCAGTTCTGAAATTACAGGCGTTTAACCTGTTTTTTATAAGTACCCCCCACCCCCAACTTTGAGGAATCATCAATATATTTATATTCCATTATGTTATGATGTAATATCTCAGAGCTACAATAATACAATCTCCTTAATTTGTCTACCTGGCTCTTGAGATAATCTTAGGAGTGGACTAGAAAAGATGATCTTTAGTGTGGCGATAATCATAATACCACACAAGTAATTGAAATTGAACAATTGATGCCCCCTAGTGTTTGTGCTATAATCAACTAATTCTCTGTCCCATATAGCCAAACCCACCGGCGTGGAAGTGCCTCTAGTACACTCCGAGTGTACCCGCCCCCCAAAGCCATGAACAGAGTGAGCTGGTCCAGTATAAAAAATTCATGAATGAGGCGTAGCCCCCATACTCTTACCTTATTTTCTGCAGAATTGACATAAACTGAAGACAGGTCAAATCGAACTTGATTATTTGCCTTAAAATTGCATTACATAATGTTTTTAAAACAGTGTACAGTCTGATCATGAAGTAATTATACATCATGAGGATTACTATATATGTTTTACATTTGTAATGGTATTAGGTACTTTTATAGCATTTACCTCACATGGATCCACCCTAAGATAGGAGTGCTAAGGAAGATTTGAAAGGAGAGAACAGGCTTAGGCAAAAATCTAAATAAAAGACTCATCCAAACATTCACAGCAACCTTGCATAATATCAAAACCCTATCTAAGCTGTCCGATGACAAACACTAATAATAGTCTGTAATCCCTCCAGCCTTGTAGGACTAATTGGACATTAGACTGTCTCGGTAAGATTAAGACTGGCTGAGCGAGAAAGAGGCAAGCGGAAGGCATGAGGACACCCACGACAACAGAGTGCAGATTTACTGGACTAGCAAATGCAGGTGAAAAAAAGATGCTGGATCAAAACAGAGGGGCATGGGCAGGAGGGAAGGTGAGGGTGTACAGGATAAAATGGTAGCTAGAGTATAGCTAGTGTGTTGCCAACATGAAGTATATCACAAAAAGAATATGGAAAAATAAAAACCTTTTAATTCTTTTTTTCTTTCTTTCTCTTAATGTATTAATTACAATGAAACCTTAGTATAAAAAAATACTCAAGCGTTTTATCTGAATCACCTAACGCTTTTAATTGATGTATTAATATTAACAAAGTTGAAAGGTGTACTCAATTTTAGGGAGGATATCTGTTGTTTTTGACAATACATTTCTTTTCAGACAAAATACGGACATTGGAATATAGTGAATCAACAATCACCAAATGAAGAAAGGTCACAAAATAATTTCATACACTTCTTCAAAACAGAAGAAGGAATAATGTAGCAAAAATGTAGCATTCTTCTGCCTCATTCAGGCAATGCAAATGTTTCCAAACATAAATTCAGGTATTCCGTTTTATATGCAGTATTCTGATGTCTGGACTTCTAAATTCTGGGTCCTGCTTATCCAAAGGAACCGCCTCCCAGTTGAAGTCTTTACGCAGCAACTTAAAAACAACAACAACAACATTAATCTAGCAAATCACTGAGAGCAGACTGCTAGTTACAAGCATACATGCATTTCTAAAAATACGAAATAATGATTTGTTGACTGAAAAAATGCAAGATAGATAACTTTATATTCTTACCTCGAAAAACTGTGCTTCGACTTTTGGGTTAACGCCAACAGTTCTGTGCTCATAGCAGCAAATGATGCAGGTTGAGGGGCCACAAAGTTTCTTCAAGCTTTCCACCAATGGCACGACAGACTAAAACAAAGAACTTCATGACACATTGTTGCTAATTTGACTTAATACATTCGCTAATCTGCAATCTATGATGTTGTCACAATGTTTATAAATGAGTTTGCATTATTTTAGAGCAATTTTGTGTATCTGACATTGATGACGTTACCTGTTCCTAATAGATACAACATGTTACCTGTTCATATTATACACAACATATTACCTGCTCATAGTAGATACAATCCGCCATCAATACATAGTCTGGAGGTGGGAGGAAGTCGGAAACATCATCACCCCTTTAAAACGGATGACAAATGACATTTAACATGTTGGACACGTAATAGGAATGTAATTATGTCAGCTATGTCTAGTTTATAAAGAATTCAAAAATGGACACAAATGTAAAACAGAAAATAAGTACAAACCATTTCAGTACCTTGGCAGTGATGGATCCACAGCTAATGACCCCCTTGTTTTCTTCTATGTTTACTTGCAGGAGTATCTGCAAATCCTCCAGGTCTGTCACGGTGACGTGAGCTCTAATGAAAAAAATTACATTATTTTAGAGATTCGAACAAAAACGTTGCCTGTATAACACTTATCATAACATGATGAGACTGAAATTAATCTCAAAACTACCCTAATGATGCAGCCATAAGCCCAACCACTCCAGTGCCTGCTCCTAACTCCAATACATGTTTGTTAGCCCAACTATTCCCTCCGGAAGCCGGGTCATTAAAACTTCTTGTTTCCAAGTATTTAGAAAGCACAATTGCTGCATCCCAAACCACACAACCAACGTCTCCTTTGTGGCACTGTTTTAATTTCAGAATACACCCATCATTTTTCTCGATTTCTCTCACGAAATAGATACTTTCTGTTTCTGCCGCCATGATTTTGAGTCCACGCTAATAATCGTCCTCCCCCATCTCGTCCCTGTCTGAACGTTCCTCTTCGTCTTGTTCCTCCTCAGCGGACCGCCCTCTCTGTGAAGTCTATACATAATTGCGATAAAATATGGTCTCATCACGATGAATTCTCATTATAATTTTCGACTGGATTGTTAGATCTTAAAACAAGTGGGGAAAAAAACTAGCGATTTGTGCTATCGACTCCTGGATGGTTTAAGGAAGTTGGTTAACTTTTGTTATATTAATCTTTTTTTTTTTTTTAATCATTCGACGACTCACTAGACGCGCGAGGCCAGCAAATTGTACGTTGGTGCGCGCGCCTCTCTTGGCAAGTCTTGGTGGCGGTCTTTTTGCTAACGGCAATTTATTTGAGCCGATAAAAATAACATTTAGTTATCTTTCAAGAACCTAACATGTTTCAAAGCAGCACAGAGGAGGTGACCACGGGCAGAGGTACATCCGACTCGGGACAAAGCTCTAGTGTGTCTCCTTTGGCTCGAGGTGGACAGGATGCAGCAGCATCCAAGGACCCCGTGTCCTGCTCCGTTTCATCTCGTCAGAGTTCGGAGGAGCCAACTACAAGTTCTTACCATACGTCATCACTTGCTGCAGGTATATGCCATGGTGACTGCCATGATAATACATAGGGCTACATTCACATTCATAGAACGTACCAGATTGCAAAACATTTAGCATAGCAACTCTGTTTATTCATGCCTCTGAACAAATAACCCAGTGAGGCAATAGAGTAAGGAAAGGCTTCATGCCAAAGTTAAAGTTCACAGTTACTATTAAATTCTGACATGACTTCACCTCTCCATCTCTTGATACAGGTCCATCCCGGCATCTTTTTAGATTGGGTCAGGCAAGTAACTTCATCCCTCAATCTTCCACTGGTAGCTTTTCCAGGGGAACACCAAGATACAGAAAGACCCCAGGTTCTGGTACCACGGGGGCCCATTCTGCACGGACTCCGCTTACTGAGCATACTGGTATGGCACCTTGTTCTATGCAAGCAACAGACATGGTTGTCCGGTCAATCTGTCTCATTCAAGCTTCTCCAATCGCGCAGCAACGACCTGTTCCTCTGCGACATCTACGGCCTGTGCTTCCGTGATCGTTGCTGTGGTGGAAGGGCGCGGGTTGGCCAGGGGAGAGATTGGCATGGCCAGTCTCAACTTGAAATGTCCAGAGCTTGTCCTCTCCCAGTTTGCAGACACAGGGACCTACGCCAAGGTAACAACATTGCAATTCTAAAGGGATGTGTGCATCAGGAAAACTGATGCCGTTTGTTTCCAGGTGATCACAAAGCTTCATATCTTGGTTCCGATGGAAATACTAATGCCAGACACAGCCAGCGAGAAGGGTAAAGGAACTAAGCTGTTTTGCCTCATCACAGAGAACTTCCAGGTAGCAATGACGCACATAACTGTCACCTGCAATAATAAACTCAAACTTTAAAAAGTGTGTTTCACCCATACGTTATGCTTCTCTGTCAGGGGGTTGCTTTTACTGCCATCCAAAGGAAGTACTTTAATGAGAGGAAAGGACTAGAGTACATTCAACAGCTGTGTGCGCCAGAGTTTGGGACCGTTGTCATGGAAGTGCAAGCTAAGTACGTTGTGATCGGAGTCATCAATATCAATGTGATGAAAGCTGCTGAGTTTGTAAATGTGCATGGAGGAAAATGGGAAAGTCACATACACTGTGGAGCGAATGTACTCTTCTCAATTGTCATTTTTATTAGGTATTATTGCTTGGCTGCTGCGGCTTCATTGTTGAAATACCTGGAGTTCATCCAGAACTCCATCTACGCTCCCAAGTCACTCAAAGTCAGCTTTAAAGGGAGTGAGCAGACTGCCATGATTGACTCGGCGTCTGCCACTAACTTGGAGTTGGTGGTGAACAACAGGGACCGCAGGTATAAGGCAACCATATGATCGTCTTTTATAGATATCCAAACCTTCCTGCACTAAATGCATTGCCGATGAGTTACAAAAAAGGTGACCCCAAAACCAACACAGCAGCACTGTTGAATGCATTTCTCAGTCATACTTGGCTGACACTGTAAAAATACGGGTGGGGTTGTCTGTTTCTGTTTGGTGCACATCACAGGAGTGAACATACTCTTTTTGGAGTGCTTAACTATACAAAGACCATGGGTGGTGGTAGAAGGCTGCGCTCCAATATCCTGGAGCCCCTTCTTGATGTCGACACCATCAATATCCGTCTGGACGCCATACAAGAGCTGCTGCAGGAAGAGGAGCTGTTCTTTGGCCTGAAGAATGGTCAGGATGAAGGGCTGCTTTTGCTTCGGGACAGTGTGTGTTGTGCAGATATCGATACCAAGGCTTAGAGTTTGACTTGTTTGTGTTTTCTCCCAGCAATAGGCCATTTCCTTGATATAGATCAACTGCTGTCAGTTCTTGTCCAGATCCCAAAGCAGGAAACGGTGGGTGAAGGCGTCTTTTAAATGATTGTAATTGAATTAATGGATGAGTGTGTAATGCCAAGTAGTGCAGGGTTGATCAAATAGTAACATTGGCTTTTCGGAGGTTAATAATCACTTTATTAAAAAATATTGTGATATAAGTGATTTTAGTCTTTATAGGATAAATTCTTACAATCAAATTATTACTATATATGTCAAAACAATGTAAATACAGTAAAAACACTACATACACAATTATATTAAATTGATTCATCAGCAATTAGTTGTTTAAGTCAAGTATCACATTTTATATTAATGTGGATTCTACTGCTGTAATCTAAAATGCACCCTGCTCTGCATGGATTGTATTTTATCTATGTCTGAAGGTACAAGTTGCTGAGGCGAAGATTACACACGTCATTCAGTTGAAACACACGCTGGATTTAGTGCCATCCCTAAGGGTATGTCTTTGTCAGTATGCAATTCCAATTAAAATTGACTTTTGCATATTTGAATCATTTTAACATACTAGCAGATTTTAGCAATGTGTTCAAGGTGTGTTTCTTGGTATAAAGCATTGAAATCATTGCACTTCAACAGATGTTGTTAAATAAGTGTACCACCGCTCTGCTTAAGGCATACAGCACCTCACTAGAGGACAACAGGTAAACACAGTGCTGTTTACCCATCTAAATACTCTCCATTTAGCAGTGAGCTTGTCGTGTACCGGACTGACTAGTTTGACCCTTGAGCTGACTCTGCGTCCTGTACCTTCCCGCATGTTGAGGTTTGACACAATCCTGGAGCAGATCAAGACAGTAATTAATGATGACACCACCTACATGAAGGGCAGCCTCAGCATGCGCACTCAAAAGTGCTACGCCGTGCGTCCCAACATCAACGAGTTCCTGGACATCGCCCGGCGAGCGTACACTGAGATTGTGGATGACATTGCAGGTATTCTTTCCAGGATGAGGCAAATGGTAGCCTGTCTTCCAGTGTTGTTTGCATTGTAAGTAAACGACCAGACAAACCATTGTGTGATGGCCAGGGCTGGTGGACCAGATGGGGGAGACGTTTGGCCTGCCGATGCGCACCAGCTTCAGCACGGCCAGAGGTTTCTTTGTTCAGATGAAGCTTGAAGGGGTGGCCTTACCAGGTGGAAAGCTCCCCACGGAGTTCCTAAAGGTAATAAAAGTGACAGGTCCTCTGTGTCGGCTGTAGCCATTCCCTTGCTGCCATCGTGCTCCTTTGTGGCTTGATTGGATGCATTATTCTCCCTGACACCCCAGGTAACCAAGACAAAGAACACCTACAGCTTCACTACTGCGGATTTGATGAAGATGAACGATCGCTGTGATGAGGCCCTGAGGGAGATCTTCCACATGTCCTATGTGTAATAAGCTCACAATCTTATGTCTAATCCGTATTAACAATGATCACATCATTGTTTACTTTAGTGAAGGAGAATGTACACGTTTATAAGCATAAAACAAAATGCTGAAATTTGTTTTATTTGCTTTTTACGTGATTTATGTGAAGGTGTAAAATAATATAACTGTTTTGATAACAAGGAGAAGAAATTTATTATTATGTTGTTGCCCAGTAGAGGGAGCAATATGTCAAGTTATATTTTGTTCAAGGCCATAAACCATAACCCATATATCCCTGCAGGGTGATATGTCAACTGCTAAGTATGGTGCATGAGCACATCCACTGTCTCTACAAGCTCTCAGAAGCGGTCTCAATGCTGGACATGTTGGTGTCTCTTGCGAATGCATGCACAATGTCAGACTATGGTAAGTCTGAAGAAAAAAAGTATTGTATAGTGTGTCATTTTATTCCCAGCTATCTCAATTATTAAGAGTCATAATTACAAAATATTAGTATATAAGTGGATGGGTCTGATGTCTGCCTGTGTATAACGCAACAGTAAGCCTGCTACCTACCACGCAGTGCAGCCCCATGTTGCTCTGCTGAATCTGACGCTCTGCAGCTGGTCTCAATTTTGTTGTGTGTGGGTAGTGCCTGCGTTAGCATCAGCCCTATCCACCACATGGGCAGCAAGAACAACCCCTCAGCTGTCTCAACGCATCTCTGTATAGCCGCTTGCTGACTGCACCACCCCTCCCATGTCAGCCAGCTTGCACTCAGATTACGCTTGTTACATAAGCTCTCACAGTATTTAACCAAATATCTACCAGAGTAGCTGGCTCAGCTCACTGCACACACCAGACATTGAGATTGTTTTCTTTCTAGCAAAACACAAGAATGACTGTGCCGATAACCTATTGTATAATTGATCTGTATTGAATTATTAATTATATATAAAGTTGATAATTGCATTCTAAAAACCACATCCTTTGCATGTGGTTTTTAAAGTACTTACTAAAGCTAGGAAGCTATATATTATAAAACAGACTATACACTATACAAAACGATCTGGTACAAATATATTAAAAGATATATTTGTATCAATATATTAGTATCAACAATACATAAACGTAATACATATTAAATACATTTTTTATGTGTATTCTGTTCTGTGCATCCGGCAGTGCGTCCAGAGTTTACAGACACATTGGCAATCAAACAGGGCCGCCATCCGATTCTGGAGCGCATAGCCGGCCAGCAGCCCGTGTCCAACAACAGCTACATCTCAGACGGCAGCAACTTTGTCATAGTCACTGGACCCAACATGAGTGGGAAATCCACCTACCTCAAACAGGTGGCGCTGTGTCAGATCATGGCACAGATAGGTGAGAAACGTGCCGTGTCCCATGAATTCTGAAAGACTTCCATGTGTTGTAATGTGAGGACTTTGACTCTGGGACTGTCTTGCAACCATTGACACGATTGGTTTTCCCAGGGTCTTTTGTTCCTGCAGAATATGCGTCATTCCGCATCGCCGATCAGATATTCACTAGAATCGGGGTGGATGACGATTTTGAGACCAACTCTTCCACCTTTATGGTGGAAATGAAGGAGGTACATTGTGTTCATAATTTGTGTTGCTTTCACTGTTTTTTGTTTTTTTTTAAACATTTTTTAAAAGCGTAACTATTATATCCCCAAGGTCTCCTATATCATCCACAACGTGAGCAGTAGATCTTTAATCATCATTGATGAGTTGGGGCGCGGCACCAGTGCAGAGGAGGGCATTGGCATCTGCCACTCGGTGTGCGAGTTCCTCCTTAGCCTTAAGGTGCATGCCATTTCCAAACCTGCATATCCACCTTCTACCCGGATTCACGCCTGTATCACTCATAGCCTCGTTCAATGGGACACTCTCTACAGGCCCAACAATAATATCAGTTTGTGTGATGATATGATAATGGTCCAAATAACCAACGGGATTGCTGTCACACTACTCCCCGTTCCCAGGCATTCACTTTGTTTGCCACACACTTCCTGGAGCTCTGTCAGCTGGAGGCTCTCTATCCCAACGTGGAGAACCAGCACATGGAGGTGCAGCGCTCACGTGGCGATGCCGGCGGCGAGGCGCTGCACTTCACCTTCGTGCTGTGCCGAGGACGCTCGGAAGAAAGACAATACGGTGCTGAATCACGGGCGTGCCATTGTTTTTCCGGGAAAGAGTGCAGCTGTAGAACCGTCCTTTTGTTTTTTGTTTTTTTGCCCTGACAGGTTTGAGAGCAGCAGAGATGACTGCCCTGCCCCCAAGCATTATCCAAGATGCAAAGGCCATTTCCTCCAGGGTCAGCCAGCAGCTTTTGGTAGGCTTCTAGGCGGTGTCATGATGTAGACCATGCCATTAAAATAGATTGTAGCACGTGTTTCTATTATTTGTACATATGTACATATGTACATATGTACATATGTACATCATTGTGTGATGATCTGAATGATTTAACTTGAGTTAAGTGTAAATATTACTAGAGCCATCCGGTAGCACAGTGCAGACCCGCAATGATGTGAAGTGTTCATACTTTTCACTGTATCACATATCTGGTGGATCTCTAACCTCATTCACTATGGATTACATTTAGTTGGTGTCTTCTTTTTTGTACTCCCTGTCCTCCCCGTGACTAGGCCAAACAGCAAAGTGATCCAGAAACACAACAGCAAAGAGCAGTGTACCACCTGGCCACTCGCCTCTTGCAGACTGCTAGGAACTCCAGACTGGATCCAGACAGCCTGCGAATCTATCTGAAAGGCTTGAGGAAGAATTATGAGGCATTAATACAGGCAACACTGCAGGAAGGGGATGTCGAGGAAGAATAAGTGGCTTAGATTGTTGTGTTGGGTAATAACTCAAAAGAGGGATGGAGGCATTTAAAAATGATTTGAATGTTGTTATGAATATATTTGTTAGCCAAGTTATGCCATTAAATTATTCCGTTTGGAAACTCCACCTACTTCTGGGGCAATGGAATGTTGGATGTCAGGGCGAGGTTCCCAAATAATTGCCTTGACCAAAAAATCCATTCTCTTCGGTCGGTCCCGAGTAACAAAACATGCGCTCCTCAGCCTGCGTCTGACCCGCCCCCGCGAAAGGGAAACGGCTCTGAGTAGAACGACAGCGCAGGGAGGTTTAGGTAGGCACTGCCCTGGGAAGTAGAGGGTCCGCTGTAGTCAACGCGGAACAACGCCATTTCAGCATTTAACTACGTTGGTCAAGGGACTGCGCATATACTCTCAGGTATGCTATTAGCGACAGTGGACGCCGGTTCCCTGTGTTTTTGTGTTAGCTACTGCTAGATTCGAACGCGGTGAGGCTATTCGTCCAGGCCCAAGAATAGCCCTAAAGATATTAACGGAACATTGGGACGCACGAGTGGGTCACTAGCTAGGCAAGGCCCTCTGGGGCTTGTCTTGTGGACAGACAGTCGTTTTGTTTATTTAAATTACAATAAACTCCAGTTTATCATTGTGTTACTAACTACTAATTGTATGTGTCACTTAATATCAACTGCGTAGCACCTTTGCCGTCGGGTTTGCGTTTACCGGCAACTTACATCCATTCCTTTGCTAACATTAGCTCATTCATAGCACTAGTGATAGTGCTGTAATGTTACAGGATTTGTTGTGGCGATTTCTACGTTGTGGTTTGGTTCTTTCTGTTTGGTTTGGTCGTTTAGACTTGTCTGATTACATCCGAACCGGGTCTCTTAGTTGGGTTCAACCCAACTGAGCCTTGAGCGTAAATTGTGCCGGTCAGGGAGTGCTGAGTTTCAGTCTTGTCGGCATGTGTGCCCCTCCTTGGCTCAAGGTTCATTTGCTCCCTAGCTGTTGCATGTGTGACTTGGCAGCTAGCATGTGTTAGCTGTATTAAATGTAGTTGGTGTAGTCGGTCTTGTTGGTTCTACAAAGGGGTTTTGTTAGAGCAACTACCACATGAGCTGGCTGTCTTGTTTGAGCTGACGCGTCGAGTCTGTCAGAAAGACACGGCATGTCAGAGTGGAACATTTGGTACTCTGCCTCAGCCTCTGACATGGCCTTGTTTCACAGTGGCTGATCGGTACAGTTACCCTCATGAACCGGAGCAAAATCATAATGCTGTCGACATTTTAGAAACATTAGCCATAAAACGAAACCAGACATAACATTTTGGTGGTGTATAAATGTGTTTTTTAAAACTTGTTTTTTTATATGTGTATATATAGGACTACACGTTTTAAAGTAACTGAAGTTGCTTGGCTCAAAACTATTGTCTTAAAATGTTATTCATAAATATTTTACCACACCACGCAATCCAATCTAGTTCTTGTCAATGGGAAATTTTATATCGCTCTTTGCCCGATATCATACTGATAATTCTATTGTGTTAACTGTTCTCTCAGGGTTTTGCTAGCTTCTTTGACAATGTTTCTAATCCTGGTGTAAAGGTATTGTTATGGTGCCTTACCAAAATTAGCTAATTATACCTGTTGCACACTGGCTATAATCACTTAAAGGATTATCTTCATTGTTTTTGCTTGTGTGATTTTGTCTATCTCATACGTGGATTGCGATCATCTCTAATGGACAGGTGTGAGGAATGTTCCATCTCCTGTTTATGATAACTGATGGTTCTCTAAAGATGTATTGATGTCTCATTCCTGCCAAAGTAGGCTGGCTGGACAGTCAAGTGGCTAGATTCCACAGAGCCAATGGCCTGAGAGGGCATTGTCCCTAGGGCTGATTTCCATGCTGGCTATGAAAGCAAAAGGAAATGTTTGCACCTTCCTCTCTGGGAGATCTCATTGAGGGTGAGTGAGTAGGCCGTAAACATTAGCTGGCAGTTTTAACATGGAGAATTGGTCATTTAGTGGTCTAAATTTTGCTTATCTTACAAGCTTACGACATACAATGAGAATTGTATTGTTTTCCTGGAAATACATTCTCTCTTTCAAGTGTAGATGACTCGCCAAGTGACGTCAGAGATGTAAAGCCGAAGGATGGGACCCAGGTCAACGAATGCTCTGTAACCCCTGTGCAGCAACCTAAAATAGAAAAACATTGTTTTTCCTCCCAGGCCTCATGGGCCCCTTGAATAATGTTGTGATTGCCAAATGTCTGTCTCTCTGTCTGAGCAAACAGGAATTCCTACCTACAATACACAGTGTGTGCCTGTTACAAAAATGTCCCTGTAAAGAGCAAGCTCATGTGCTTTGACAGAGCGCATCAAAAATGTTGCATAATGAACAGGTTCTTTCTTGTGTTTGTCTGCTTGGAGACGCTTGGTGTTTAGGATGAGGAATGAAGACAGGTGATACATGGGATCTCAATATTGTTAAAGGCATAAATTAATGTAAAGGCCAATAACCAATGCAAGCCCCAGGTTCTATAAGGCTTGATCAAACAGGCCGACTCTTAGCCTGCCGGGCCGAAAGAAACGTGGCAGTGGAAAGTTAGACTTCAGTGTATTATACTGGTTAAGCTGCTTAATCCAAATTACCTAAGAGGCTCTGTATAGGGGAACTATTGACAAAGCTAACCCTAATGCTATGTTACACTTAGCAAAAGTGATTCGGGAGCAGGATGACTACAGGTAAACCCCAGTCTACACTTGTTTGACAGGTTATTGCCAGCAAAGCCAGAATTTGATGTGGTGTAGGTACTGGAAACATTCCTTAGAGATTTTGGTCCAAGATTACATATCATGCTGTGAATCTGCTGTGAACCTCAAACGGGCTCTATTGGATTGGGATCTAGTGACTGGATTCAAATAGTCAACATTTGGTTAGAATCTTAGATGTTCTAAATAGATAGCCATTGGTGACTTTGCGCAAGTATTACTACTTGACTCAAGCAGACCCAAGGCTGAACATCACGTCTTCTGATTGAATGGTATTCGCAAGATAAATAGATTTAAATGATCACAGTCTCTAGACTCTCCAAAGACTTTTGCACCACAACGGATCGATCTGTATAGCATTATGTGTATTTGTCTGTGTGGTTCAACAAGGACTACCATCTGTCTGGGCTTATGCATATGATTGCAGCCTCATCTCCTTGGGTTCTGAGCAGGCAGGGGCCAAACTGCAGCTGCAGAAGACCCTGGTGTTTGACATTTAGGCACGTGTGTATTTTTGCCCCTTCGCAATGCCTCCCCCTTTAACTTTAGAATATCATGTTTGAGAGAGGGCGCTGGAGGGAGTGATCCAGTGGGGCAGAATGGGATTTCCCGAGGCCTGCCAGCCATCTTGCCGTATCGGGCTTGTACTGAGTACTGCTGCCTTTGCCGTCATGGATTTACTTGCTTATTAATTTATTTATCCATCAATTTTAATTGTCGGAAAGACACTGTGCCCTGCCTATGTTTTCATAAGGGCGTTACAATGTGCCCGTAGTAGCATGCTTTGTCTAATAGGATCAGAGTACAGTAAGAAGAGAGGGCGATCAGAAGAATGTACGGCATGGCCTAATCTCCCCAACCCAAGTCTTAATGCTCACCTGCTCTCACGCGTGTGAATCTGTTTTATGGGCTACATTTAAGGAAGTGATATTCATGCTGCAGGCTATAACCTCCAGCTGAGATGCAAATTTATCTCCAATGGCAAAAGCAGCAAGGGTACATTTGTACCCTTGCCGCTTTTGGCCACTGTAATTGTCCTTTCTTTAGAGAGATCAATCATGGCAGGGATCATTTCCAACTTCCACTTTCCTTTTGAAAAGAAATGTAACCCATAGCAGACCCGATGGCCTCCATCGGCTTTTAATGTTGCTCAGCCATCTTGCGAGTCACATAACTGCTTGTTTCGCTGCCAAAGTTGCCAGTGCCAAGCATCTAATCATTTCTTTATTTGTTGGGAATGATTTATTTCCTTAGATATCACTGCTATGTTGTCTATTCGGGCAGGAGCCAACTTCTGGCAGCACTTTCAGACAAATGACAGGTTCATGGGTCACAACATTGCATGCCGGTAATGTTTGACAAACAATTTCCAGATACCATTGTAGCTGCTGACCTGAGACATTAGCTGGGAAACACAAATTTATGAATCACCGAATACTAGCCCTATATTAGAATATCCAAGATCTAAATTGGCTTCAATTCAGTTTAGCATTTTTACGCCGGTCGGGTAACCAATCCTTGTTCTTGCTGTGTGCAGAATGGCGGTGGACATCTCCGACTCCCAGTACCTTCTCATCCTGGCCCCGTCCCTGGTCATCGCCCTGATGTTCCTCTTCTTCTGGCTCTTCATGAAGGAGACCTCCTACGATGAAGTGCTCGCCAAGCAGAAGCGAGACCTCAAGCTGCCACTGTTCAAGCCTGACGTCCGCAAAAAGGGCGACAAGAAGAAGAGCAAAAAGAAGGAGAACGCTGGAGGCGGAGCGGGGAGTGGCGGCGGTGGCGGCGACGGCGCCAGAGGAGGGGATTCTGAGGAGGACCAGCGGGACTTTGACCTGTCCGACGCGGGAGCCAGCGGCTCCTCTCCTGAGCCAGAGGACGAGCCCGTGCAAGTGATCCTGCCCACCGCCGCTCCCGTGTCTGTGGCCGCGCCGGCGGATGCCCCCGCTGGTTTGAGGGAGCGGAAGAAGAAGGAGAAAAAGGCGGCCAAAGCGGCTGCGGCAGCCGCAACAGCAGCAGCGGCATCAGCGGCGGCATCAGCAGCAGCGTCCGCATCAGTAGCAGCAGCTCCTCCCACTCCCTCTCCACCCGAGGAGCCGGCGATGAACGGCGCCAGGCCCGCTAGCCGCAAGTCGGAGACGCCTTTGTCCGCGAGCAAACAGCCCAGCTCGGCCTCTCTCCAGCCCGATGTCCAGGTCCAGTCCCAGGCCCCAGTCGTGGCTCCGGCCCCGGTCCAGACACCTCCTCCGACCTCGGGGAAGAAGAAGGACAAGAAGAAGCAGAAAGTGGAAGCAGGTGGGCTTTGTAGTTCCCAACAATGCTGCGTTGAGGACGAATAAATTGGTCTTAAGCTTGAGTCCTGAAGTGCTTTATGGGATCGCTTGTGTATTTGCCAACTACTTCATGCATGCGTGCCTCCATTATAAAGTGTATTTGAAGGAAAAGCCCTCCATGATTCTCCCTCAAAGTTCCCAAATATTGTGACATATGGTTATGGTGTAGCATTTACTATTTTGGGATCCTTCTACCCAAAGCGACTTGCAGTGATTTTATTTGAATGCATGTAAATTTAATGACCAGGTAGGTTTGGATTCTTACTCAAGGATGCCTTTTGGCCAGGAGTTGGGGAACACCCGAGCCTGACCTTCCACCTTCCAGTGCCCCGACTATTTTGTAATGTTCATCTGTGCAACCATTAATGCAGTTCTCTCCCTGGTGCATGTTCCTGCCCAGTGGAGGACCAGCAGCAGGAGATTAAAGTGGAGCAGGCCGCAGCTCCGGTTCCACTCAGGAAAGAGGTCCCCCTGATGTCTGAGACCAGGGCCCAGGAAACCGCGCCCCCCGCCACGACCGGCGGCAAGAAGAAGAACTCTGCCAAGAAGCAGAAGACTGAGTCTGGTAAGCGCCGATAAACTCCGTTGCATGCTTACCATTGACATGCAAACAAATTCCCGTTGAAAGAATTTGCCTCGGGAAATGTCAAGTGACTCCTGACAAACGATCCAGCTGGATGGCCTGTCCCCGTCGGCTGCTGCACATAATGAATAAAAATGAAGAAAGCTCTTCTCTTCCCCCCCCCCCCCCCCCCCTCAGTGGACGAGGCCCACGTGCTGGTTGAGTCTGCCGCGCCAGCGAACCACCAGGCTGCTCCCAACGAGAACAGCGCTCCCTCCAAGGGGAGTGGCAAGAAGCAGAAGAACGAGACCGACAAGGGTACCGGCGCCACGTCATCACGTCACATGCGACGTTCACGTTCTCTCCTCCGGTCTCTGCTCTCCGGGGGGGCGATCGTCGTGAAAAACCCTGCTTTTTTGACCCCCCCGTTTTTTTTCTTAAAAAACAGAGAACTCTGAGATGAAGCTGAAGGAGCTGCTTGGCGGCCTGTCCGGCATGGCCCTGTCAGAGGCCGAGGTCGTGAGCATGATGGCCCTCCTCTGCGACAAGAGCCCCCGTGCGTTCGATGCCTGGCACAAGGTGAGTGGCAAAGGGTCTTTAGTTTAGTTTACGAAGTGTCGGCGCTCCCGCGGCGTTCCCGGACGAGTGCGTGGCGCTCCTCCTCCTCCTCCGTTCATCGATGTTTCATCTCCTCCAGTCGGCTGCCAAGGCTGACCCCGAAGCCCAGGAGAGGGAGAGACTCCTCATCACTCTGAGGGAGGAGGCCTCCATCGCCAAGGACAAAGTGAAGCAGCTCAGCCAGGTCTCTTTGTTCAGCCAACGAACCAGCTGTGATGTTGCCAATCATGCCAATCATTTCCATCTAAAAGCCTGTCTGTTATGCATAATCCGTCCGCCGTGTCCGGCTCTCTCATGTGTCCGCTTGTTCCCCGACGGTGCTGCAGGAGCTGCAGGTGGAGAGGCAGAAGACGGGCCGGGCGGAGTCCATGCTGAGGGAGCAGCATGCGGTCATGCAGAAGGAGCTGGGAGGTATGCAGGCTAAAACCCAGAGCGGCTACCAGGAGCTTCAGGCCATCCAGATTAACGTGAGTCGCCGATTCCCTATTTCGTATTAATCATTGGAGAACAAGGAAACGACACTGAATGTTTTCTCAAGTCAGCAGCATGAATGGTGTTGTGAATAATTTGTCAACTCTCCGGAGCTACAATTTCCAAAGACCTAAATGTCTCTGTAAAACGGAGTTGCAACACAATTGTTAATTTTCCGTGTTAATGCGCTCCTGTTAAAAGGCACTTTCATTAAAAGTCTAAAAAATCTACACACTTATTAAACTAATTTGTGGGCAGTATTTTTGAGAAGGGAAAAATGCACACAGCAAGGTCTCACTGTGTGTGTGCGTGTGTGTTGGTGCAGATGAGGGAGCAGCTGGAGGGCCAGATCAGTCGGCTGAAGCAGGAGAACAGCATCCTGAGGGACGCCGTGAGCTCTGCTGCCAACCAGATGGAGAGCAAGTCAGTACCTCAGTACCCTGGCACACTGCGTTCACTGCAGTCTGGCCACGTAACCTGCCTCCCCAGAGCCAATCAACCACAGCTTTTTGGAGTCCCGTGTATTTTATTTTATTAAGACTCTGCCCCCCCCCCCCCTCATCACTTTCAAGCATTTAACAATGACCAATGAGTTGAGGCGAGCAGTCATGTGGCAGTGGTTGCACCTGTTACAAATTTGGGATGGATGCGATGAAAGCTGCTGCTTTGTAGTGGAAAGATGTTGGGTTTGCTGATGCTTCAGTGTCCGCATGCCAAACCACTGAATCACCGTTTCATTTGAGAAAGTGGCCATGGAAGTGATTTGTGGGTTCTCGATACGAGTTCTCTGTTTTGCACCCTGTCCTGATTTACTCTAAATCGCGTGCATCTTTTTCGTGCGGGATTTTGCTACATGACCCCCTGACTCTTTTTTTACTCGTTGAGGCCATTCGAAGGCCAAATTATGTATTTTTATTTAAACTACACGCAAGGTTGTCTCCCAGCCTCTATATTGAATGTTGTCCATTGTTTCAGTGGTCTAAACAAATGCGATGTTGGACCACTGGACCAGTACATTTCCCTGCAGCCTTTTAAGAACATTTATGTAAAAAGCGAGAGAGAAAAAAAAAAAACTTTTACATAAACCATTTTTGAAATCCCTTCCACGTAAAAAAAAAAAAAAAAGTTTGTCATCAAAGGGAATTAATATGACGGGGAATCGCACACAAAGTTGTTACCATGTATTATTAAGTATTCTGCAAAACCCCTGAGTCATTAGTCTACCTCTGCAGCGCCAACAAAGGCCTCTCTGTACCGCACCATGTAACGCAGCGTGTGTCCCTCGCCTTCCCTCTGTGCCGCGGCACCGCAGGAACTCCGCCGAGCTGAACAAACTGCGCTCAGAGTACTCGGGGCTGATGAAAGAGCTGGCGGAGACCAACGGCAAGCTCCAACAGGAGGAGCACCAGAGGAAGTCGCTGGAGGTCGGCTACAAGCAGAACGCGTCCCAGCTGGAGGTACGCTCAGCCACACGCGCACGCACGCACACACACGCACACACGCAGCCATGCACACACACACGCACACACGCACACACACACACACACACACACATATGCAGGCACGCAGACAAAATGGCAGCCCCAAAGCATTCTTCAAAGCATGGTTCTGCCCTGCTCAAGAGGGGATGGGTGGGCCGGGGGTGTCGGGTGGGCTACGCAGGGCTGAGGTGGCCTGCTTTCAAAAGACCTTCTCCTTGTGATCAGAATGCGTATATATCTATATATGTACACGCCCTGCAGGAAGTCATAACAGGCTCATGGGAAGGGACAAGTTGAATGGACCCTGGAAGTGGAGGATTGTGTTGCTCCAGGAAGCTGGGTGGGGTGGGTTTGGGTTTGGGTGGGGGTTCAGAACTTCACTCCGCTTGTGAACAACACGGCCAGCTTCCTGCCAGACACCTGAGTTGTGCGTTTTTTCGGCATTTTAAAAAATGTCATCCAAGACCGAGAATTGTACGAGAGGTTATGCAATAGTCGCTGGAATCGTCTTGTAAACATGGGTGACCAGACCTCACTTGAGAGTGGGCTGTACCCTGGTTCATTTTGTCCAGAATATTTTCGTTAGAAGACGCAGGGAATGAGTCACTTGCGAGGACGTTATATCGTCAGATCTACGTATCTGTCGGTTGAGTCAGAAAGTCACACACGCTGCATCTGAAAGGGCGGTGGGTGACGTGTGCTTCTGTGGCCCGTTGTCGTTGAACAGGCGCAGCTGCAGGAGTCAAAGAGACGCTGGGAAGAGCTCGAGAATTACCTCCACCAAGTCAACGCAGAGCGGGAGAAGCTCAAGGCGGCCAAACAAGGTGAGTCAAACCGTGCTCCCCTGGGCTGTCCATCCTTTCCACTTAGTTTTACATGTGTCTTCCACAAGAGCCAATGCGATGACAAAGTGAGCACAATCTCTCTCTCTCTCCTCTCTTTGTCTGTGTCTCTCCGGGCTTCCAGAGCTGCAGAGCCAGCTGCTGGCCTTGGAGACGGAGACCAACAGCAAGAGCAACGAGATCCAGAACCTCCACAGCAGCCTGACGGAGGCCATCGTCTCCAAGGAGCGCGTGGAGCAGAGGGTGCTGCAGCTGATGGAGGTCACCCAGCACAGCATGCCCGATGACACCCTGCAGACCCAGGTCCAGGTAACGTCCCGCAGTCCTTATTTTATTATTTGGTGTTCTACGTTTTATTTTTATTCTTAAGAAGGAGAAATACTTATAAATTATGCCTCAAGTGGTACTTTTTTTTTCATCCATCAGGAACTCCTCAACGAGAACAAAGGTCTTCAAGTGCAGATTGAGGGACTACAACACCAGAACGAGAGCCTGCAGGCCCAGATGTCTTCACAGGTATAATGACTGAATCCCACTCGTATACGTGAACCTCAGTCTGAGCGCTCCCATCAACAGACGATACAATGATGATGTTGTTTTAATATCATGATATACTTAGGAATGCACAATGCCATTCTAAACTGAGGGGCATTACATTAGAGTGTGCAGGAGTTTAAAGTATGCTAGCGGACTACAATGGTGAGAAAAGAACTGTTCTTTCTCACTGATGTTTACAACCTCACATCTCAGAATTTGCCATATCTTCTCATCGGAATTCATTTGTACGAAAAAACTGGGCAGCACGATGAGTAGATATCGTCATTTCATGACAATGCACTACCATTCAAAGACGATGGTGCTTAATTATTGACCGCCCCCTAACTGAGAGCAGTGCCACAACACTTCATGGAAGCTAACGAGCTGTTTTCCTCTGTCCTCGTTCAGGCCACCCACATCTCCCACTTTGAGGAGCTGCAGAAGCTGTAAGAGAAACCCACCGAATCTCAGTTTAAACATACACTCTCTGGCTCTCCGTCGTCTTCCATCGAGCGCCATGAGCCAGATGGTGGCTGTCCGGTCCCGGTTTGGCTGTCTGTTGAACAATGCGCTCGTCTTGCCTCCAGGTTGGCCGAGAAGGAGTTGCAGAGGAAGAGCCTAGAAGACTCCCTGAATGCGGAGAGAAGCAGCGGAGCCGGCAGAGAGACCAACATGCAGGTACAGTCGTGTTCCGAGCCTGCAAGGTGCTCCGGGCCCTGCATCCGTACGTCACACGTCACCTTCTCTCGGCTAGGCGTGCGGTACATTTGTCTTCCGCCCTTAGACTTTTGTCGGCTGCAGTAGAGATGAATGAGTCGCCTTGGTTGGTATCTCCTAAGGCTTTGTGACGTTTTGTATTGCCCCTAACAACTGCGCCTTTATTGTCTTCATTTGTCAATCTCTACGCGTTATCAGCCCAACCGTTGCACGTCGCGGTTGGATGAGAACCAATTCCAGCCTGGCCTGTATTCCCCTCATATGGCCTAACAGACACTGACATTTCTCCCCTCTCCCTTCCTCCAGGCCATGCACAATGAGAGCATGGCCCTGAAAGCAGAGCTTCAGAAACTGCAGGCTCAGATTTCTGAACAGGTCAGTGGCATGCCAGCGCCATTATTTGTCCAAAATGTGAAATGTGCGTCTTTGTGTGACACTTCAAGTCTCTCTCTCTGCTTGTGGCTCCTCTCCAGAATGACTCTCGGCTGGCGTTGGACCAGATCCAAAAGAGGTATGTGGGAGCTGATTTTTATGTATGTAGTCGTTGGCGTTCAAGTCCGCTCATGCGAGTGCCGAAGCCCCGGTGGCAGGGTTCTGATTGGTCCGCGCCGCACTGTCTCCCTTCGTCTCCTCACAGTGTTCAAGAACGGGAGGAGAACATCAAGACCGTGGAGGACCTGCTGAAAACCGGCCTCATCGAGGTGGCCAACAAGGAGGAGGAACTGAAGGTGCGTGCGCATGATTCTTCACTGAGCTTTGCTGTCCTTGGTGTTAAAGCGGGGAGGGTTTCAGGGTGGGGGGAGGGGGGGGGATCATAAGCCTTTAGGAATAGGCAGGATTAGAACAAGGCATCCAAGGGCAGCCGTGACTCAGAAACCACCACGGGCAGATATGCGCGCAGACCATAATACCCCGGCTTCACTGACATCAGCTTCCCCAAGTGACTGTGCAGTTTGCAGAGGCGCGTTGTAATCGCCCGCGCTAATAACGTCCTAAGCCACTGCCTTCTCCATCTCTGCAGGCCGTGAGGGAGGAGAACCAGGCCCTGAAGAGAGACGTGGACGCCCTGAGGCTGCAGGCCTCCGAGCAGGTCACTCAATTAAAAGAAAAAAACGTGGAACATCACAAAGTTTCTATTTCTCAATGTGTTTCTCACACCGTGTTCCTTTTTTTTCTCAGGCTACGTCAGAGTCGACGTTTGAGGAACTGAAATCCCAGTAGGTTTTCACAAAGAAACGCCCTAACGGACTCGGTTTCAGTGTCGGGGGTCAGAATTTAGGAGACGATTCTCTTCCTCATTGTTTTGAATTGCTGAGTGGGCGTGGCACAGGACTATCTCAGATATGCTATCTGGATATGTACCGAGCAGGTTCCGTATCAGCAGATTGGGTGTCGGCTGTTAGCTGCTGTAGCCCTCGTCCCTGGAACAGTCTGCCTCGGTCGTTCTCGATCTGAGAGACTCCTCCTCTGTGGATGTTTTTTAACAAAACCTTGAGACGTATCTTTTAGCCTGGCTCATCTCATTTCTTGCCTTGGTCTTTTTTTTGTTTTTTGTTTATACTATTTTGATCCCCTGTATTGAGTCATTTTATTGACTTATGAGTTGCATTGTTGTAATATTCATAGCTCAATAGTCTTGATATATTGTCTATTTAGTCGTTTTCTTTGTTCTGTTTGAATCTTGCCGTGTGTTGCACCTTGGGCTCCATGGTTGTATGAAAGGTGATATGCAAATATAGTTGCGCTCAATTTAATAGATTTAATTTCCTCAGCGAGCCCGCCACTTAATATATTTCCCCGCTGCTGCGCTGTCTAGGATTCAGCAGAAGGATGAGGAGGTCAAATCAATGGAGGCACGTCTACAGGCGGCCCTCAGCTGCAGCACAGAAACGGAACAGACCATCGCGGTGAGCAGCCTATAGCTCTTGCCTTTCACTTGCAGTAGATCAATACGTTCTCCACTTTAACACCTCACATCAAGCACACAATCTGCATGAGGATCCCCCGTGTCTGAAGGTGTGTGTGTGTGTGTGTGTGTGTGTGTGTGTGTGTGCGTGTGCGTGTGTGGTGCGTGGGCCTCGTCCCCGCCCAGGCACTGGAGCGGCAGCTAGACTGCCTGCAGGCCGAGACGGCGCAGCTGAGGCAGAAGGAGTTGCTGGGGGAGCAGAGCAGCGCAGACGCCGGTGCCAAGCTCCTGGAGCTCCAGGCCCAGTAAGACAACACCACCACCACCCCCCCCCCCCCCCCCCCCCCCCCACACTGACTGCACGCCGTCAGCCGTTGCTCAGAGCGCTGCTGGCGAGTTGGGAGCCCTAACCGTGACCCTGTGACTCCGCAGGCTGTGCTCGAAGGACGCGGCGCTCCGGGCTCTGCAGGCTGAGCTGGAGTCCAGGACCATGGAGGTGAGCCAGAAGGTGGAGCAGCTGCAGCAGCAGGTGAGGAGGGCCCTCTGCCACCTGTTAAAAACCGTCGTCTTCTGTGCGCGCTTGTTTCGTCGTCTTTGTATTTATTTTTTGTTTATGTATTTTTCCATGTTTGTGCTTAATCCAGCAGTCCCAAAGTGCGACGCCAAGCCCTGAACTCCTCGCAGCGTGAGTGCCATCAAAAATTCTCCGCGCTCTCCCTCTTCCCCATGAGGACACACACTATTAAAGCTGCAGCATGTCTGTGTGCTTGGGTTTCCCAACGCTCTCTGTGCTCCGTCCCGCCCAGGTTGTCTGAGAAGGATGCGCAGGTGTCCGACCTGCAGGTCGAGCTGTCGGAGCTGAGGGACTCGGTGGAGCTCCACAGGAAGAAGAACAACGTAGGTCCACCACCACCACCCTGCGGTGGGACCTGGCTGACCCTGCTGCTAAACCCTCCCCCCCCCCCACCAGTGCTGCTCACTCACTACAGGGGGCACCCCATACGTACCCCCTGGGTTGCCCTGAAATGTGCCCCCCCCCCCCCCCCCCCCTCACTGCCACCTCACTCACCAAGCATGCATCCCTGGTTGCCCCGTCCACTTCTTCCGTTTCCCAGCCTCCCTGCCTCTCTGCCACTAATCTAGGCTGCACGGTGGTATTTTTGGAAGCTCCCAAGCGGAGACGGCTAGGCTTTCGGTTCTGTTGCACAATGCCGACACGCATCAGCGCACGCGGCGCCGTTCAGCTGCTGCACTCGCTGTCGGCCATGGCGGCTTCTCTGCGAGCATGCCTGTGCTTGTGGGTGGTGCACATTAACATTAACATTACCCCCATCTTCCCGTTTAGCTTTTTCTTTAAGACTTATAGTATTTGAAAGCCAGTGTTATTTTGGTCAGTAGCTTTTTTTTAATTTTGAATGCAGGGTGTTAATTATTCGGTATAGAGTTTGGGTCAGTTGGAATTGTGTTTTTAGGATTTGCTATCAGTCTTGGCACCTATTGGTCATCCATTCTGTCATCCATCCATCTGATTGGCCGTAATGCTCTCTTGAGCACAGTCTAGAAGCCCCCGTACCTCAAGAGAAGGGCTACAATGCTTTGACCCCTGCGAGTGAACTGAAAGTAGTATTTCTCTGGACAACTGACCAAAACAGGAGCTACGGGAGAAAAACTGGAGTGTAATGGAGGCACTGTCAGCCACCGAGTCCATGCTTCAGGCGAAGCTCAGCAAAGCCGTCAAGGTTCGACACCCCACTTCCTGTCTGCTTCACGCTAGATCGAAATCTAATGCACCCCATCCCACCCCGCCATATTGCCAGATTTATATTGTCATCCATGCGACACCCGCTGCATGCCCATTTTCCTTAATTTTTCTTTGCAATGTTTATGCCAAGCTTACAGACGGATTTTTATATTAAAGCGGGGGGGGGGGGAAACAATTTTAGTCCTCCAATGTTAATGTTTTTTTTCCCCCCCCCGCTATTTACCCAATGATACAGCTTTTGTATCTATCCCCTTTTGAAAAGCAAATGTAGGTTCAACACTTTGTCGACATCAAACATTCCCCCCTTTGCTCAGAAGTCGATTCTTTTGAACCGGGCGTGCAGTGGCCCGGACATGATTACGCTCTGTGTCATTGGAGATTCATAGTATTCATTAGTCACCCGCCCCCTCTGTCACCTGACTCATCTCCAGCATGTGCTCTCTGTCTCTCTCTCGTTCTCTCTCTCTCTCTAACCTGTGATGTTCACGCCGTTGCCTTCCTTTCGCAAACTAAGCTTGTCGACTCCGACCCAACAGCTGTGGTTGATCCACCAGAATCTCAGTGGAGGAGATGATTTCTTGATTCTCCCTCACCCCCCCCCCCCCCCCTCCCCCAATGCAGTGATTCACAAAAAAAAGCCTCACATTTCCAGTAAGCGTTTCGGCCGGGTCAACCGAGTCGTTCTGGATGTCCCGTCGCATGTCCAGAACCGCGGGGAGCTTGTATTTCTGGCTCCTGGGGTACCAAACGGTGGTGGCCCCTGCAGCTGCCCCATCAGCGCCTACAGTGGGACTCTCCCCCCCAGAGACGGCGGGCCGGGGAGGTCCTTGGCACCTGTTGCCGCCTGCCACCGGGGGGGGTTATAGAAGTGCATGCCGCCCGCACGAGACTCCCGATTCGTGTCACGGGGCTCCCCTCCCACTCGCCGTGCTTAATGCGACGAGTGCCACTGTGTGCCAGCTGGCGGCCGCTATGCACTCCATCTCCCATCAGGCCTCAGAGTGACAGTAAGGGTGGGAGTGGGGGGGGTGATGTCTTGTACGATATTTACATTTTTGTTACATTTCAATACATTTGCATTCCCGCGCGGATCATGAAATGGGATTTAGAGTGGCACAGAGAGGACTGTTGGCTGGGACTGCGGCTGTCGTCTGATCACCAGGTTCGGCCGCCTCGCGGCAGGCGAGCAAGCGAGCGGGCGCTCGCCATCCACTGTCAAAGGCCCGCCGTTGTTATCCCAGCGACTTGCAGTTGTCCCCAATCATTGACGGTGACTGCACACTGCACATGTCTGTGGCCCCTGCCGGCGTCCACAGCAGCGGATAAACCCACTGCACACACACACACACATACACTGCCTTCCAGTGGGGGCCCCGCGAAACAATGGGGCCGCGGCGGCGGCGGCGCTCGCTCCCGCGCCCTTCGCCGTGTTTGTCTTTCAACGCCGCCGACCCCCTTTTGTCCCGCAGGAAAACCAGACGGCGCTGGACTCTGCCCAGGCCGAGTGTCGGGACGCGCTGCACAGACTGCTGCCCCACGTGCCTCTGCCCAGCGGACAGGTAGGGGTTAACGCCGGCTCTCACACGCACACACACACACACACACACACAGCTCTCACGCAAGGGACGGCAGTAGCTCAGTGGGTGGAGAGGGGGTGGACAGAGCGGGTCGCCCACTAACCGTAGGGTCAGAGGCTCGATCCCCCTCCTCCAACTGTCCACATGTCGAACCCAACAAATAGACTAATTGTAAGTCGCTTTGGACAAAAGCGTCTGCTAAATGCCCCCTTTACCCCTAACCCACAATCAACATGATATTGATTGTAGTACTAGTAGCTATGTATTTCAATTTGTGTGTGTGTGTGTGTGTGTGTGCGCCTGTGTGTGAGTTGCCATCATACAGCTCCTATTTTGAGCAACAATGTTTTGTACTCTCAACAGAACCACCAGGAGTGGCTGCACAGGTTTGAGCAGGCCGCTGCCGAGAGCTCAGTCGCACAGTCCAACTGTGCCCCCGCATCAGAGGAGCTCGAGGTAACGCCCGTGTTTTATTTGTTTAACCCTGCGCTGACCCCCCCCCAGAGGCCTCTTGCGCGGGACTTGGCAACCTGAAAGTCCCTCATGTTTGGTAAAACGTGTGTCCAACCAGGGGCTGCAGGAGAAGCTCAAGGAGTCAGAAGAAGCCCAGAAGGTTATGCAGAAAGACTGTGAGACGTACAAGAAGGTGTTGGCCGAGACGGTGAGACGGCGAGGGGGGAAACGGCTATTTCACGAAGCAGGCATGCGGGGAACGCCAACTCAACTGCAATAACGGCTGTGTCCACAGGAGGGCATCCTGCAGAGGCTGCAGAGCAGCGTGGAGAGTGAAGAGTCTCGCTGGAAGTTGAAACTGGAAGTGTCTCAGGGAGAGCTAAGAGAGGTACGCTTTTAGCCATTGACCGCTAATTGAGTCGTAATATGGAGTCACTGTGTTGGATGATTGTCTATTATTACCGCGACTGAATTAGATTTACGTTGCCCCCCCCCCCCCCCCCCCCCCCCCCCCTTCTGTTACAGATGAACATGAAAGTCGCGGTACTGGAGCAAGATATCGAGAGACTAAGTGACGGAGCAGAGTTGGAAAACGTTAGTCACCTTTTCTAAAAGTGTGATCGGCGTGGGTTGCAGTTGACCACTCGCCCTGTATAGTGAACTCATTTAAACACCCTCAAGCCAAAATCCAAAGCTAGGAACTCCGTTGCTAACTTTGGCGTACAAGGAGGGTTGGTCATTAACACGTACAAACTGAGATCTATCCGATAGATAAAAACCAGCTCAGTGCGGTTCCTTTAATGCCAAGTAGGTGTTCCAGCCTCTGTAATAAGATCTGATGGTCAGTGGTGTAAACGTGTCTAACAAAGCAAGAACAGACGAGTCCTTCGTCCGCAGCAATTAGAAGGTCATTTGTATCTTCAACCAGTGCAGACTCTGTGTTATGATGTGCTCTAAATCCTGACTGAAATTCCTCAAACAGGTTATTATTCTGAAGAAAGTCACACAACTGATTGGCGACTGCTTTCTCAAGGATCTTTGAGAGAGAGGGCAGGTTATATATTAGTCTATGGTTGGCTAGAATCTCTGGATCAAGCGTAGGCTTTTTGAGAAGGTTTGATTACAGCTGCTTTAAAGGACTGTGGTACAAAGTCTGTTAATAAAGACAGATAAGGTATACCATGGAGACAGCCTCCTGCCACCCCTGCAACAGAGTCAAGTGTCATTCGCAGTGAGCTTGCAGTACCATCAACAAGATGAACAATTTGTGTGGGATTAAAGTGAGCGAAGTCGCCAGTTATATTTTGACACGGCATCGAGTTTAGTGCTAATGGAATTGCAGATGATATGCTAGATGACCGATCTGATATTGAAGAGCCCACATCTTATTCGTTTGTTGCAGTGGTGATTTCAACATTCTCTCATTTCCCATGAATAACTCCTGTTCTGTTTACTTTTTACTTAAACAATGTGTGACTGTGTCGAGGTGTAGACACGGTCTCTATGGGGTTTTGAGTGGGTAACTGTTCTAATGGAAGCGCAGCAAAGTGTGTAGGACTGCAATGCTGTTTCCTGGTCCCAACTCTATTGGAATTGGCAAGATGACGGTGAAATAAACTCGACAAGTCAGGTTTTTGGCTGCGAGGTCGGCTCCGTCCACAGCAGGATGAATGTCGTCTCTCCTAAGCAGACCTAGATAAATCCTTGCAACCGTATGCCGTCAAGTCCAGTAAAGCCTGCTAAGTCCTGCCCTTAAGATGCCAGTCTTTCCGCATTTTAGCGTTCCTCATGCCGTGAACGGCTTTTGTTTGTTGCTCTGCAGTTGAGACGAGACAAGCAGCAGTTGGAGGCCGAGCTCGGCAGGGCGGAGCGAGAGAGCGCCACCTATGTGACGGAGGTCAGAGAGGTAATGCGACCCCATCTCTCCACATGTGAACTGTGCGTGTTTTTTTTTTTGTTTTTTTTCTGTTTTAAGCATTCACACATCATGGACGTGGTTTGAGTCGAAAGTGGAATAACCTACCAATCTGGTAATGTGGTGTCAATGTTTTTTTTAGTACACATATTAAAACTGTGACTTGCTGAATGTCCTCATCGGGCCCTGAGGGCAGTCACTCGTCTCCGTTCTTAAATAGCCTCTCGGCGCCAAGGCTACTCTCACACCCTTGGTAGCCTGGCGCAAATTCCAACGCCTTTTTTTTTTTTTCTCCCCTCATATCTATTCGGGGCGGGCACCGCCACCACCGCCAACACCACCTCCACCACCTCCACCCATTAAACACACAACCGTCTCAAATCTTGGTTTCAGCTCAAAGATCTCTTGACCGAGTTGCAGAGCAAACTCGACGGCTCATACACTGAGGCCGTCAGGCAGAATGAGGAGCTGAACCTGGTAAGCGGGGCGACTCCAGCCCGAGCTCCTCAGACCGGCTCGGCCAGTCGACGCCTCCCCTCAGCGCCGCCACTCTGCTCTGTCACACGCCCGTCAGCCGAGAAGAGGGAGGTCACCGTCCACAGCCTCTCGTCAGGGCCGTCCCGCGACGTCCTCCGCAGGGGGAGACGCCGGGACGAGGTTGTGAGCAGAGGCTGTGGATGGTGACCTACTTATTCAGCGGAATAACACAGGCTCCTTGCTCGGCTCTGCTTCGGTTCCTTCTAACATGGTGGTGGGTTTGGCGCCGGTCGTGTTGGCCGCCACCCGGAGACCCGTTTCAACCTTAACCCTTCTTTAACTGAACTGCAACACATAATCCTTCTCATCTTTTGGCCTCCAAACACCCCATCGCCGTCTCGTGTGTGTGCATCTCTCTGGAATGTGTATTATGTGGGACTTAATGTATATGCTGTGTTTTTTTAAATCGAGTCCAGACTTGAAGCACTGGCATCCGTCCAACGTTACCAACGTTGATTTGAACCTTTTCAAGCTAAGAAACGGGTGGGAATGTGCCTGGTGGGGGAAAACCCTGAACCCTGGGGAAAATCCTGTAGAAAACTATTTAGTTTTGTTCTCTCGCTGCACCTTTGTTCAGAGAAGACATAACAAAGGCGTTGGTGCAGGTGGAACAAATTAGGGATTGTAGGTTTAAACTTTGATATTAAATGTATCAGCGCGGCTCAATAACATACTGTCCTACCGAACACCTGCCAGCGCTGTTCTCACATCTCATTAGCCACACTTAAAACTAGAAAAACTACAGGGTTTGTTTTGCCTGTTGCACTCCCCATAAACCTGCCGGAAGGTGCCCTGCTGCAGGGGAGCACACTCTGGGCATGCGTTCATAGTAACAAAAATACCATGTTGGAGACGTCACGAGGCGAGCTCGCGTGTCGTTACACGTGTTCTAAGAGACTGTTGTGTGCTTGGTTCCAGCTGAAGACCCAGCTGAGTCACACTGTGTCCAAGCTGCAGGCAGAAGAGAGCGAAAGACAAAAAGTGGCCGGTGACCTTTACAAGGTAAGATCCCCCACCACCACTTGTGAAACCACGACTCAAGCTTTACCCTGTTGGCAGAGCCAGGACTGATACCATCTCCCCCCACCAGGCCCAGCAGTCTCTGGATCTGATCCAGGAAGAGCTTTCCAAGGAGACGGGCAACGCAGACCTAATAGATAACCTGACCATATCTCACGCGGTAAGGATGGTGGGGCCAGTCAGGGGGGCACTAGATTTACATTTAGCAGACGCTTTTATCCAATGCGACTTACAAAGAGTATGTTTGTCATAAGACGGTGAAACATTTAATTGCTGCTAATACAGTAAGAAAGTCACCAGAACAAGTTTCAAGCATTTCAATCGCTAGGTTCATTGCTAGTGTACAAGCACTAGATGGCAGGGCCGTCGGTGTGTGTGTGTTACGTAGGCTACGTGTGCCGCTGTGTTCGCCGCTACACTCACACCAGCCTGTTGGTCTCTTAAAGGAGGAGGTTGACAGGAAGGTGAAGGTGACTGCAGGGCTGAACCAAACAGTGAGGGAGCTGCAGGAGCTCATACAGGCGGTCAACCGACAACTTACCAAGGGACAGGAAGCGGTAAGGCCCTGTTTCCTCTGCCTTTTTTTTGTTTGTTTTTTTACTTGCTGTTGCTTTGATTTTTGATTTGGCACATCATTTTGGGTATGTGTGCAGGGAGTAAATCTCAAAATACTTATTTTGTGTTGTCTTTGTTTCCAGGAGGCTGACAAAGACTTGCCTGAAGTATAGGCAGAGGAGGCTGCCCCCCCCCCCCCCCCCCACTCCCCCCCAGCCAGCCTGACCTCACTACAGAGAGACCACTCCTCAACCACACACTCCCCCCCCCCCCCCCCCCCTCTCCACCTGTCCACCACCACAAACACAGCCCCACCACCACCACCACCGCCGCCGCCCCCCTTTCACCTGCACCTCTGCACCCCCGCGCTGTAGGCGGACTCTTACCCGGGCTGTGGCTAAACTGGGGCCCATGTGTAACCCGGGTCACTTGACAAGAGTTAACCCTGTAGCTCGTGTTTGCCATCCAAACAGGCGCCATACCACACCTTTCTACTACTGTGCGCGCTCACTACATTCCTCTGCTGCAGTGGCTCCACCCTTGTAACCAACACTGGGCTTCATTTAATGTGCGTGTGGAAAACTCCCTCTATGTTTAGAACGCGGTTATCAACATCTTTATTTTATTATTATTATTATTTTTTGCGACAAAATGGAAAAACCCTTTTGTGAACAGAAAGAACTTTATCGAACAAATGTGAGTTCCCCAGTCCTTACCTTCTTGGTTTAAAAAATGTGTTTAAGTGTACCAGTTGGGTCCCGCTATATACTGTTGCTAAATTCATTAACACTGAGTATTTTCTTCTTTTTGTAACAGGTGACAGTTAATAAAAGGGATGCTTGATAAATCGGGCCTGGCGTCCTGTGTTTCTGACGAGTGCTGCACTTGCTGCAATACCGTGTTTGCACCACTAGAGGGCATTCCCGGTCCAGTGTTTTTTCAAATTCCTAATCCTTTTTCCGAATCTCTGGTTACCTCCTATTTACCACTGAGCTCAAATATAGGCCTTGCAGTGCTGTTCAAAACAAACTTGCTTCTCATGTTATGGTGTCTCGGGTATTACCTGTGTATACTTCCACTGATGAAGCGGCATCAATTATCATGTTTAAATTATTCAGCTGTTTGGGTGTGACTGAGTTTCTCAGCAGTACAAGTCATAATTCCCTCTGAACAGGATGTTATTCTCTTTATAGCTCTTTGCTCATGTGTGATGTTGTGTAAGCTGATATGCGGTCCTGGCGTTGTGCAGGGAAGTGACTGTGCATCTGGGAAGTAGAACAACAGAAAGATGACCAAGGACAAATTACTCCCTCTGCTCTCAGATTGGACATTCCCCAATTCTTCTCTTCTTTTCTCTGGCATGACATCAATAGCCATTGGATGTATGCTTGTTGAGGCTTTGAGTTGCAGACTAAGGGGGGGGGGGGGGGGGGGGGGGGAAATTAACATTCCATGGAAAGGGAAGGGAAGTAATATTTACTTTTCCCCAACTGCCCTTTACGGAGATGGGGCTGAAGACCAAACAATTCCTGTTTCAAGTGTCCGTTTGAAGTGGCTCCGGGGTGGGGAGAGACGGGGGAAAATCAATGAAAGTCATCCATCCATAGTGAGGCCCAAAACATCTCCGCATCAGCTCAGCTCCCAGCTGTCTCACCGTTGCCTCCCAACTGTTTTGTTATCAATTCCGGGTGGCGAGTCTTCCCATCATGCCCTCCATCTAGCTTTCCACGACAGCCAAACTGTGTGAGGTAGTGGTGGTGGTGGTGGTGGGTCAGATGAGGGGCGCTGGTGACCCTGCCCTGGCTCAGGCAGCATATTCCTCGCATTCTCTCCCCACCGTCATGCTGCAGTCAGCTGGTTGGCGGCGCGACGCAGCGCCTGCGTGGAGACCCCTCGGCTAAACCGCCGCCGTCACCGCACTGTTCCTCGGCCCCGTCATTTTCTCTCTTCCCCCCCCCCCCCCCGGATCACAGACCGCCTGTGCGGGCCCTTCACGCCCCGCGGCCGGAAACATTACATATCGTAACCTCCCCTCTGCCGCGGAGGCCAGGCTTGTTGCTTAGCACTGAGTCACGGACAAAGACATCCCGATCCCTGCTATTAAAGTCAACGGCAAAACTTGTTGCGCAACAGATTCCACTGCCCGGGGTCCTTCTTTCATAATTGAACATGAGAACATTTGCTGCAGAACAGCACATGTTTATAGCTCCTGTGACGTGGGCTGTATGTGACATTTTTCTAGGGAAACAAAGTGGGGAAAAAGGCATTTATACTTGTACTTATTTGCGTTGGAGACGGTAATTAGCTGCACGCCGTTATGTTCCAACGTGAAAAGAAGTCATCACTTTCTCGTTACAAACGTTTGACACGGTCACCACATGTGTTTACACAGCTGCCTCCATGTTCCCTTTTATTGGGGACATCAAGACATGTTGGCAGTGCAAGGAAGTCTGTGCTCTCTGCTCTCGGTCCACCACCAACTTCTGTTTTTGTCATGGGTCCATGGGAGTAGAAGAGGGTAGTGACGAAATCACTGAAGTCAAATGACTCAAGTGTGCATGAGTGTGTACACACACATGCACGCGCACACACACACACACACACACACACACACAATTTGGCTTGTTTATTTTTTTTTACAAGCAGGCTTCTGTTATCCTGACTTCTGCTAACACTGGACCAAGGTTAACACAAATACACCCTCCAGCAAACCAACCTCAGCAAAACCGCCTACTCCCTTCATCTGCTCTCCATCAGTGTGGTATGCGTAAGACAGCCTTTGATCCCCTGAAACTTTTGTCTGTGTGTGTGTGTGTGTCTGTCTGCTGGTGCTTTGCAAGTGAACTAGTCCAAAAGGGAGAGGGAAGGTCGTATGGTAGTGCAATAGCCAGTGGCTAGAAGCATGCAGTAAATACTCATTATGGCTGTTGCTGTGGGGCCAGCCTGCAGGCCGTTGAGCTAAAGGTGAAATGTAGCGCGATCCCCGAGCAACAACTGCTGACGTTGCCGAGGTTTGCCCTGTCTGTACTATTAATGGACCCCTGGTGGAGGTGTGAACATAATGGCACAAATACCAGGGATTAATCTGAGTTCTGTTACTCACACATGCCAAGATAGCTCAAGAGCCGAGCACAAGGAAGAGAGGTCAACAACTTGTCCTTTTCAAATATATTACTTGTGTAATGTAATCTAGCTTTTCAATAATGGAGTGTTTCCCCCCCCCCCCCCCAACACACACATAGGAAAAGAGAGATGTGTACAGCCAGTGGGCCCAGTGCCTCCTCTCGGCTTTTGTTTTTGTGTTAAGTGTTATTGCACTTTGAAACTGAACACCGGTTCAAACAGAAGGCCGTAAAGGCATAGGATAACTACAGAGGCTTGGCGCTGTGTGGGTGCTTCCAGCTATGCAGCTTTTTGTGAAAGCAAAACAAAAACCTTAAAATGTTGATGGGAGTTCCAGACAAAAGTTTAGAAGTGGCACATTCATCAGAAAGGCGTGAGAACAACAGGACATGCGATGCATAGGGAGAATGGCATGGGGTGGTGGTGGTAAAGGTCAAGCCTTACATTCTCCCAGAAGGTGTGGACATTATTTGGTTAACTTTAAGTCGTCCGTAACTCGTTTAATGTTATTCGACTCATTCAAGTTGTCTGTCTTAAGATGGATTTTTTTTTTTTGTTAAGGTAGCACGACCGTTGTATATAGCCTATATAAATATAATTAACGAAACCACAAAACACGAAGTCAATTTATAGATTTCCAGTTTTCTGACAATATTGTAACAATAAAAATGTGTAAGTGTACTTAGTGTAGGCATAGATTCAAGGAGCCCTCCTAAGAATTCACAGATTGTACTCTTTGTTTACATAATACAAGGTGCGATCTATTCATCAAGTGAGGTAGTTAAGGAAATGCATACTGCTTTTAAATAATACAAATAAACGAATGAGAGCCAAACACAGACAAGTTAATAGTAAATGTATGGAATAAAGTTCATTGTGAAATTTAATGTATGTATACTTTGGTAGAAATGTCTGTTCATATAAGAGTTTTAGTCGTATTGTTTTAAAATAGCACCCCTATCTAAAGTCCAGAACAACTGAATGGTAGAGCCCACCCCGTTCCTCGCTCCTCGCTACAGAGGGACGGAGAGAGCCGCCAAGTTGCGTTTTAGCGAGTCGTCGATGCTATGCCCAGAGACTGTATTTTTGCCCTCTTTAAAACTAAAAGAAAACGTCAAATTCGGCGATATACATTGATGTAGCTGGGTGTGACACTGAAATGACTGATTATGTGATTTATGAATCGTATAGCTTTTATCGAAAGCCAACGCACTCAGTTTGAGCGGCGATAAACCACAACTGCACTCCGTCAAACCAGAAGCCTCATGTTTTCCACAAGCCAAGAAGAACAATGCGCCCCTTCTAAAGACCCGGTCAAATACGGGGAGTTGGTAGTATTGGGGTAAGTAGATTTGAAGTAATATCCATATCGCAATTGACACATTTTTTTGGCACTTTTCGGCAAGCGTAGCGTTGGTAAACAAAGCCTGGCTGGGAATCAGGAAGTTTTACGGTAGGCCACATATAGGGGATTTCTCACAAACATACAATCTGAAGTTGTTGTGTGATATACCTTACTGGCCAAATGCCGATTATTGTTTACATGGCGATGGCTATATTGGGGAAACCTACCGCCAAGTCCTACCGGAGAGAAAGGACTGCGCTCACGTTACTCAACAAACGTAACACGTGCACAATCAAACGTGTCTGTACGGATCTCTCAACGGGTCTCAATTGGTTTTGATTCTCAAATAAACAATTTAAGTAACAAAAGAAGAGCCTCCGCTATCCGCTAGTGGTCGGGAGTTCGGTTTGGTGTAACAGTCGTATATAAGCATTTTTATGTGAAAGTAGTATCCATCACCCCCTCACACCACGGCAGACCCCCCCTACCTAAAGGGGGTCCGTGGAGTTGAGGAATTCGGAAGTGGCGCTGGACCCCCTCCCCCAGCCCTACAGCCTCCTCAGGGGTGTCTGTGTCCCAGAAAAGCATGCCCTGCACCTCAACACAAACACACAGGTTCCCTTCAGGAGAGAAGAAGAAGAAGAAGGTGGAGGCGCGTACCAAACTCAGGGGAATGCTTCATATTGTGTTGTGCGTTAATGGCTGAACTGCACAACATGTTTTGTAAATGTTTAGGTAGATATTCAGATGATTACAGTGTAGCATGATGTGCGTATGTGTGTCTGAACGTGGTTTAAATGAACGGAACCGAAAACATGAAATGATAATCGGTTACTTGCATTAATATGCGTGAATGTACGTGTCATTACATGCAACAAACACAATGCTCGTATTAGCTAGGTACTCAATGGATGTCTTCTAACACAAGTTTAGTTAAGCTTCTAATGTCATGGACAGTATGTGCACATCAGCCAATGTATCGGAGATCCGCATCCAATATAGTCATATGCTACATCTATAATTTCTTTTGCATAGCATACATTTAAATTATCTTACATCCTGATTATCCACCCACAACCACACCCACCCAAAAACACAAGCGGCTGCAGCCAGGCTCACTGCTCGTTAAAGAGACCAAAAGTGCTGAGTGCTCATTATAAGGGACTGGCAGTGTGGCGTGTTGCAAGTTGATAGTTTTACCCTGTCTTTGTCGCAGGGACGGGACAAAGCGTGTGTGTTTTGATGCAGAGGAGCGGGTGTAAATCGCTGCCGTGACCTCACATCCTCTGGATAACACCGATGCTAGACAAGATAGCCCACGGCATCATGGAACAAAGCTTGTTTGAGTAGCCCTCCTCTCCGCAACTAGTTTCCATGGCTGAAGGTAGCTTTTGTGCTCGCATGGCTGACTCCCTGGCTCTGCCTGGCAGCCTTGGCTCCGGCGCTGGCCAGTGCGCGGGCCGGTAGTGTGGGTACACTGGGGAATGAAAGGCTACCCTCTCCTTCGCTCCCTCTGTCCTTTGTGCCGGAGAGACTGATCCCATTGATTGAACTCTCTACACTCCTCCTTTCAGAAGAAGCGTTAGCTAGGGGATGTGTACCGGCCCGACGAGGGCACATCTCTAGTACAAGTTGTTCCAGACAGATGGCGTGTCGTTAGCCATATCTTTTATGTTATAGGCTACGCCCTAATGGTCACCTAAGTGGCCCTGGTTCCATCACAGACCAATGTTGTCTGTTGATAAATCTGATTTTAATGATTCATCTTGACCTTTTATTGAGGATGAGGTCCTGTGACAATCTTTGCGGTAAGTGAGTAGATGGCACCCACATAAATTCGGCTCCAAAAGCACTTTGATGTAAAGCACTATCTTAATAATGTGATGTCACACAAATGAGTTGAAACTGATACAAGTGATGACTTCATGAACCCAATGCTAACATGTTGCCAGAATGATATTCATGTCAGGGCACAGTATAAGTTTTTTGTTTTTTTATTAGTTTTTTTTATTACAAGTAAGCAGTGGTTCCTATTTGCGACTATAGACCAGGTATAGTGTTGAATGACGTACACACAATGGATCCTGTTTATTTCCTTCAAATAGTTTGGGCCCGGGCATGTTCAATTGGAGGACATTTATGAACGACAGAAAACTAGAGCTCACATCAGGTGAAGGTTGGATTAGCCTGAAAGTCAAGTTTGTCGACTAACCACATTAAGGGCTATGTATTTGGCTGCCTGAAATGGAGAAGATTGATGGACATCTGAGAAGGAACTACAGTATCATGGGGAAGTTGACTTACACCTTCACCATTCAGTTTTATATACAGTTCTGGGAAAAATCAACAGACCACTGCAAAATTATCAGTTGCTCTGGTTTTTACTCTTTATTGGTGTGTGTTTGTGTATATGTTTTTATTTTATAAACTACTGACAACATTTCTCCAAAATTAAAAACAAAAGTATTGTCAGTCAGAGCATTTATTTGCAGAAAATGACACCTGGTCAAAATAACTAAAACGATGCAGTGTTTTCAGACCTCGAACAATGCAAAGAAATCCAAGTGCTTAATCATTTTTAAGCAACACAATACTAATGTTATAACTTAGGAAGAGTTCATAAGTCAATATTTGGTAGAATAACTCAACTTTCAATCACAGCTTTCATGTTGGCATGCTCTTCACCATTCTTTCACATTACTGTTGACTGGTGACTTTATGTCACTCCTGGCGCAAAATTTCAAGCAGCTCAGCTTTCTTTGATGGCTTGTGACCATCCAGCTTCCTCTTGATCACATTCCAGAGGTTTTCAATGGGGTTCAGGTCTGGAGGTTGGGCTTGGCCATGATAGGGCCTTGATCAGGTGGTCCTTCCACCACACCTTGATTGCCCTGGCTGTGTGGTATGGAGCAATGTCTGACAATCCTCAGAGTTGGGGAACATTGTCAGAGCTTTCTTCCAGGATTACGTGGTATGTGGCTTGATTCACGCGTCCTTCGCAAAGACAAACCTGCCCTATTCCACCCTTACCGAAGCATCCCATCACCTATCCTCCACCAAATCTCACAGTGGGTATGAGACACTTTGGCTTGTTGGCCTCTCCAAGTCTCCGTCTAACCATGAGACGACCAGGTCATCAGCAAAACTGAAAATTGGACTCACCAGTTCAATCCCTATGGCCTTTACAAACCTCAGCCTGGCTCTTCTTTGCCTCTCATTGAGGAAGCTTTTTCCTGCTTTATACGACTGCAGCCCTGCCCATAAGAGCCTGTTTTGAACCGTTCTTGCTGTGCACTTCACCCCAGCTGCCACTTGCCATTCTTGTTGTTAGGTCACTTGATGTCAGGGGTTGTTGAGTGACATTCGAATGAGTCTGTGGTCATCCCGGTCAGCGTAAAGTCGTTTTCGCCCTCTGTCGGTCTGTAGCTTTGTTGTCCCCAATGTCTGCTGCTTGACCTTGTTCTTACGACCCGCCGTCTTTGAAATTTGAAGGATGGAAGCAACCTGACGCTCACTGTATCCCTCTGCCAGTAAAGCCAGAATTTAACCCGTCGTTTCCTCACTCAAAACATTTCCTTTCACCTCTTTCGGCACGGCCAACAGTTATTTTTGGATTCCAGTTACTTTCGAGGTACTACTAGCACTGGGTTTGCCATCCAGCTGGTCCCATTGCAAGAGGATAGTGATGACCACAGCACTGGCTTTTATACTTTTCCTTCATTTAAAGAATATTTGGTTCAGGTGATCTCTTATTCAGTGTCTCATTAAGTAGAATGAGGTGTGCTTGTGTTGGAATTCAACAGACATTGGAATGGAATGGCTACCATACATATAGAGATGCTGATTTAAGAAAAAAATTGGAGTGGTCTCTTAAATTTTTCCAGAGCGGTATAGGTTGGTGCATATGGTTAACTGCAATTAAAAGCTCTGGCATGTTCCACTGTCACAAAGTTATATTGTTTACTATGTGTGTGTGTGTGTGTGAGATGGCCTCACCTATTGTGTTATGTTATGTGGGGTGTTGTGCGAATGTAATGAGTACCTTCCTTCTGCTTGCCTAATAGACAGACAGACAGACAGACAGGGAGGGTAGTTGCTGGCTGCTGCTCTGTAGTCTTTAATCCCCTCTGCAGCGTATCAGAAGATAAACCCGCCGACTGTCTGGAACAAGTCAGATAATGATATTACAATTAATGGGAGCGCAGCGCTAAATACAAGCCGGACCTCACTAACATGGGGACAGTCGGTGGTTACCTGTCTGAGTAGAATAATAATAGAGGGCATTTGTCCTGGTGGATCCCTGACACCGTTTCCTAAGTGCAGAGGCCCATCATAGAGGTTTTCTATCATGTGCAGAATAGCATACGTCTAGACAACACACACATGTTGACTTGGCAACGGTAAGCATTGCTGGTTTAAAGTGGGACAAATCAGCTTCGCCATGGTAGTGTATCAAGTCATCAACTTATCTTGATGCCCATCATGGTACAATATTATCATTACCACGATAACAGTTATGAGAAGAGATGCATATAGTCCCAACTCAATGACGTTTGAACATTAGAATGGGGGAAATACGTATAGGCCCGGCCGCAAGTTTCAATATATATATACGTATATAATGTAATATAAATACTGAACATTAGGATTGTATTTTCAATTTGTGAGCAAATTGTCATTTAGGTCAATATAATGCTGCTTATTGACCTATACGCAGGATTGTTTTTGCCAGCCTGTCTCCATGAAAAGGCGCCACAGCTTAAATTGTATTTGGAATGGGACTTTTGTGGTGGCCATGAACCTTTACGAACAGAAAACAACAATTTGGACCAGGGTTTTTTTTTTAATTTTTTTTTTTTACAGCGCTACACAGGGTGATTAAAAAAATAAATGAACAGCCTTAAGGCTCCCCGATATTTGACGGCACTATGTATCATTATGTCCTCGCTGTTGTCTTGCTCGGAGCCCTGTCTGATCACCCAGGCTCTCTGTGGGTGGCTTGTCGTACAGGCCAGATTTGTGCTCTGTGCTGACTGAGACCATGTGTTTCCCGGCCTGCCCGGTCGTGTGGAGACGGGGGACAGGTGGCCAAGAGAGAGGGAGAGAGAGAGGGAGAGAGGGAGGGAGGGAGGGAGGAAGTAGCCGGAGGAGGGGGTTGTGGGGTCTCCTCCACTGTTTGCGGTTGTGTTGAAAAATTGTAGGAGCCAATTTAGACGAAGCCACGCTCTTCAGTTTATGTTTATCGTCCCGCCGAAGGAGAAGTAGCCCCTCGCAGCGCGTGCTGGTCAGCCGCCTGGGTTTTGACTTCGGGCGCCACACTGTGTCTTTGCTTTTACGCTGTGTGTGTGTGTGTGTGTGTGTGTGTGTGTGTGTGTGTGTGTGTGTGTGTGTGTGTGTGTGTGTGTGTGTGTGTGTGTGTGTTGTCCCGTCCGTGTGTGTGTGTGTGTGTGTGTGTGTTGTCCTGTGTGTGTGTGTTGTCCTGTGTGTGTGTGTGTGTGTGTGTGTTGTCCCGTTCGTGTGTGTGTGTGTGTGTTGTCCTGTGTGTGTGTGTGTGTGTTGTCCCGTTCGTGTGTGTGTGTGTGTGTGTGTGTGTTGTCCTGTGTGTGTGTGTGTGTGTGTGTTGTCCCGTCTGTGTGTGTGTGTGTGACAGAAGGCCTGTGTGTTGGATGGGGAGCAGTGCCTGGGGTGTCCCAGCTGTAAAAGGCAGCTGGTGGGTGGAGAGAGAAGGGCCGGCGCCACCGGAAGGTAGCGCTCCTTCGGGGCCCGAGCGAGCGGGCAGACGGCGGTGGCCGGGGGGACGGGGTTTGGGACGGGAGTCAAGCGACAGGGCTCTCGTCAAAGAGCGGCTCCTCGGATCCAGGGCCGGGGCTCTTGTTGGTACTGAGTCACCGGAGTTTCCCACGATGCCTCCTGTGCAAGCAACCGGCCGCTGTGTTTGCAAATGGGTGCTCCACCCAGACTTGTGACGCGCAACAGTGGTTGGCAGGAGCTGTGGTTCATCCCAACATTGCGTCCGCCGGGGACACCCAAAGCACAAGCGCGACGCAAGAGTTTTATACAGAAAGGGCTTAGCACATTAAGCCGCAAAGTGTTATGCAACAGGATACGTAAGCCAAGGTGATGCTCAGATTGCAAATGGGGTAGAGCCGTGGAGATGCAATGGGCGTCCAATGTTTCTCAGACAACGTACTGTAATTTCTATTTTCTTGTGCGTGTGATTTCTCTTTGGATGTTTGTTTTTCACTCAGGAATCAAATCAGTGTTGTAGCGATAGAAATGCATAATGTCACTGCTCTAATTCTCGCTCTCACTCTCTCTCTCTCTCTCGCTCTCTCTCTCTGTCTCTCTCTTTGTTTATTACAGGTACAATGGCTCTCTGCCGAATGGAGATCGAGGTAGAAGGAAAAGCAGATTTGCTCTCTACCGGAGGACCAAGGCCAACGGGGTCAAGCCCAGCACTGTGCACGTCCTCAACACGCCGCAGGCTAGCAAGGTAAAGCACTGTGCACAGCCATAACATGCCACAGGCTAGCAAGATAAATCATTGGGCACATCCATAACATGCCACAGGCTAGCAAGATAAGGCACTGGGCACATCCATAACATGCCACAGGCTAGCAAGATAAAGCACTGGGCACATCCATAGCATGCCACAGGATAGCATGATAAAGCACTGTGCACATCCTTAACACGTCACAGGCTAGCAAGCTGAAGCACTGTGCACATCCTTAGCATGCCGCAGGCTAGCAAGGTGAAGCACTGTGCACATCCATAACATGCCACAGGCTAGCAAGATAAAGCACTGGGCACATCCATAACATGCCACAGGCTAGCAAGGTAAAGCACTGGGCACATCCATAACATGCAACAGGCTAGCAAGGTAAAGCTCTGCATATCCTTAGCATGCTGCAGGCTAACAAGGTAAGGCACTGTGCACATCCTTAACACGTCACAGGCTAGCAAGCTGAAGCACTGTGCACATCCTTAGCATGCCGCAGGCTAGCAAGGTGAAGCACTGTGCACACCCTGAGCAAGGTGCAAGGGTAAGCACAAAGCCACAATGGATGACTAGGTTTTAGCACCGGTTGATTACTAATTAACACGACTGAATATTAAAAGCTGAGATTCATTTACGTTTCCCATTTTAAACATTGTTCCAGACTCCCAATTCAAACGCAATGAAACCTCTCTTCGTCACGACACCTGCGGTCGAGTGATCAATTACCAGCACCTAACCAATCACACCCACTAGGTACCATTTCACTTTCTCCTCGGTAGAAATTGGGCTTCTACATGCGTGAGGCCCTCTACAATTAATTTGGATTCGCTTTAACGACGGCGAAAGTCCAAAAAGCCCCACGGTTTATTTAGCTGGACGACAGGCACAAACAAACCCACAAAGGTTGAATCCTTGTGAAGGTGGTGCACAGGCTCCCTGCCAGGCCCACTGTGTGTGCGGCTGCAGCCCGCCCTTGTTTGTTTTACTGGGTGTTCAGCAGAAAGCGCGCCGTCCCGTTCAGCACGTCTTTCTTCTTGCATTCCGTCCACGCCGTGCGCCTGGGGGGGCTCACTAGCGCAGGCCCCTTCTCAGAGGGCCCGTGCTTCAGACACGTGAGTTGGTGCAGAGCTACCGCGTGTCATATGTCCCCCCCCCCCCCCCGAGTGTCGCATTTGAAAGCGCAGATTCGGCTTCTGAGTCCGAAGCGGTTGAGATCTACGTTTCCTGAAGCGGTTGCGACAGGCGTCGAATGTGTCTCATCGCGGTGGAAACGCGTGTCCCTCGCCATAGGGGTTGTGCATCGCGGCGTCAGATCTCAACGTCACAGCTCGACATTGCGTCGCAAGCGGCCGCCTCCGCTTGAAAGCGGAGCAGCCGAGGAATGTGAGTTCTCGGTGTCGGTACAAAGCAGCCCTTTGGTTTTTGTTCGGCAATTCATTCAGCAATTCATTCGGCACTTCGTCATAATGAGAAGACATTGTTGGGGTTTGAAGCTGCCACAGCGTTCCTCATGCAGGACTTGATAAAACTAGGTTTTTACTTCGCCGAGGGTTACGTTTACATTGAGTTAGGAGGTCACGGTACAACGACTCTCTTCACTCCTCTCAATATGGCAGCATTTTGCCAACAACAACAACAACAAAAAATCCCATGATGCATTCTGACGCACACTGCGCAATACTGTCTATACAGCGTTTTTATTGTGAAACCGTGTCAAAGAGCTGAGCAGCCGGCAACCCCCGGCCAAACTGGTTCTCCCTCCTCCTTGGTGATGTCGATGCAGACGAAGCGAGGCGGCGCGCTGGCTTATCGCTGACGGGGCGCCGGTAGGGGTGCACACTAAACACTATACACTACACTGTACACTGTACACTAAACACTGTACACTAAACACTTTACACTCTACACTATACACTGTACACTAAACACTTAACACTTAACACTAAACACTAAACACTAAACACTACACACTAAACACTATACACTGTACACTATACACTGTACACTATACACTATACACTGTACACTATACACTATACACTGTACACTAAACACTGTACACTAAATACTGTACACTAAATACTGTGCACTGTACACTAAACACTGTACACTATACACTAAACACTGTATACACTATACACTGTACACTATACACTAAACACTGTACACTAAACACTAAACACTAAACACTGTACACTAAACTCTGCACACTATACACTATACACTATGCACTAAGCACTGTACACTATACACTAAGCACTGTACACTATACACTATACACTAAGCACTATACCGCACCAGCAGGATCACAAGAAGCAGCACCCACAATCTCCGCCACCTAGTTAGAGAGAGTGTGTGCGTGCGCGTGTGCGTGATATATTGTATGACCCTGGCAGCGATGATGATGATGATGGTGATGGTGATGACCCACTTTGTCTCTACCGGTCTCCCCTCACCCCATGTGACGAAGAGAGAGCGAGAGGGTAGATTACAGCTGGGGAGGGCGGGTTGGTGACATGTGGAAAATAGTTGGTGTGACACACACACACACACACACACACACACAGTGACTGAGTTCGAGCGGAGCCAATAGGGCGGCGTGTGTTGACGGAGAGCAGAGGACCGTTTATGGTCACTGTCGTAGGAGTGCTACTTCACAGGAACATAATGCTCTCCTCGCCTCCCATTCCAGGAATTCCTGCCTGGGAGCTTTTGTGCTGCAGCCAGTGAAATGATTAAACAATATGCTGGAGGAAGGCCTGCTTTACAGTGCGTTTTTAAGAGCGGCGAAGAGGCCTCCTTAGCGTGCGTGGAGTGGCAAGCACCTCTGAATAGCGCCGAGCGATATCGTTTCCATCTCTTGTTCATCTGTAGTATTGACGTGACATGGATCTAGCAGGCAGCGCGGTTCTTGATCATTATCTAAATGCAGGTACTAGACTGGCAACAGGGCTGACGTGTTCCCTCCACAGATGTGCATGGGTCCACGCCAAACTTGAGATGAGGAAGAATCGCCTGGAAGCATTGTCTCTCTCTCTCTCGCTCTCTCTGTTATGCATTTCTGCTCCCCTTTTAACTAGTTCCCATTTATCACCCCCTTTGAACCCTGGTTGCCGTGGTATCAAGGGCCTAAGAAACAAACAAAGCAGTCACAGGATTTCCTCCTGATTTCACCAGCGCACACACAACAATGAACAGAGCGGCCCGTTGTTGTCGTTACTGTTGCTGTAGATGATGATGATGAAGTGCTTACACTCGGGCCTGAGTGCCTCACTGGGAATTAATGGCCGCCTCCGTGTGGCCTGTGATGAAGATGCGCCATGAGTAATTTGTTCTGTTCTCTCTCCCTCTCGCCCTCTCTCCCTCTCCCTCGCTCTCCCTCTCTCTGCTTTTTTTTTTTTTTTTTAATCAGGCCGTGAACTGCAAAGGTCAGCACAGTATCTCTTACACGCTGTCTCGCAACCAGACCGTGGTGGTGGAGTACTGCCATGACAAAGACACGGACATGTTTCAGGTGAGACGGCACCCCATGGCCAGAGGGTTTTTTTTTAGATGGTTAAAAAAAAAGAGCTCACAAACGTGTGTTTGCGCGCGTGTTTGTGTTTGTGTGTGTGTGTGTGTGTGTGTGTGTGTGCGTGTGCCTGCATGCGTGCGTACGTTCGATATGGTCACGATTTTATTTGGACATGTGTGTCCATTCTCACAAGCTGCACTGGTGAGCCAGGTGGCGCTTTACGTTGTTCAAAAGCCCGCCCCCAACCAGTTAACGTCCTCCATCTGCAAGCTGCTTCGCCCCGCGGCGCGAATCTGAACGTAAAACAAAGACAACCAGGGCGAGGTTTGTTCCAAGCACACACACACACACACGCGCGCGCGTGTGCGTGCGCCGCCACCGCCGCCGCTCCCCTCATACCGTCCACGTGTCTCCGCGGAGCCGCGCTGAGTAAACATACATGTAGACACAAGCAAACAGGAGGGGCCACGCCAAAGATGGATGGGGGGGGGGGGGGGGGGGGAGAATCAGCCGCAAAGACGTCAGAGCAAAAGGACAACACGAATCAGGAAGTTCATGTTGGAGATATGTTTCGCATTTGTTCGCTGAGCAAGACCATTTTAGGATTGGTCTGACGTCTAAATAATGTTTTTGGTTCTTCTTCTTCTGTAGCTGAACTTGCAGTCTCTCGGGGACTGACTAAAGCATTTTCAGTAAAACTGCTACATGGTGGAGGAGTGGCAGTCCATATTAGTTTCACTCTTTTCCTTGAGAGACTAACAATCTAATAAGCACTACAACAAAGCACTTCAGTTCTATCCAAGCAGCTCAGCTAAGCGCTCTCTCCCTCTCTCCCCCTCCCTCCCTCTCCCTCTCCCTCCCCTCTCTCCCTCTGTCTTTCCCTCTCCCCCTCCCTCCCTCTCTCTCTCCCTCCCCTCTCTCTCTCTCTCTTCCTCCCCTCTCTCTCTCTATCTCTCCCTCCCCTCTCTCTCTCTCTCTCTCCCTCTCTCCTCTCTCCCTCTCTTTCCCTCTCCCTCTCTCTCCCTCCTCCCCTTCCCTCTCTCTCCCTCTCCACCTCCCTCACACTCTCTCCCTCCCTCTCCCCCTCTCTCTCTATCTCGCTCTCTGCTCTCTCGCTCTTTCCCTCTCTCTTCCTCCTCCCCTTCCCTCTCTCTCCCTCTCCACCTCCCTCACGCTCTCTCCCTCCCTCTCCCCTTCCCTCTCTCTCTCTCTCTCTCTCTCTCTTCCCCCCTCTCTCTCTCCCTCCCTCTCTCCCCCTCCCTCTCCCTCCCTCTCTCTCTCTCTCTCTCTCTCTCTTCCCCCCTCTCTCTCTCCCTCCCTCTCCCTCCCTCTCTCTCCCCCTCCCTCTCCCTCCCTCCCTCTCTCTCTCCCCTGCAGATCGGCCGCTCCACCGAGAGCCCCATCGACTTTGTGGTGACGGACACGGTGTCGGGGGGCCAGGAGGGCGAGGACTCGCCCATCACCCAGAGCACCATCTCCCGCTTCGCCTGCCGCGTGGTGTGCCAGCGCAGTCCGCCCTTCACGGCGCGCATCTACGCCGCGGGCTTCGACTCCTCCAAGAACATCTTCCTGGGGGTGAGCGTGAGTCCTGGCTCCTACGCTTACCCGCCGCCGCGGTCGTGTAGTGCATGCTGCGCCCCCCCCCCCCCCCACACCCTCCCTCTGCGTGATGAGAACATGCGTGTCCCTCGTCACGCTACCGCTGTTAGCAGGCGCCGTACGCACGCTTTGGGTTTGAGTTGCAAATACGAGGGGACGTCTTGGAAACTAAAAAAAAACGTCTCTCTCTCTCTCTCGCTCTCTCTCTCTCTATCTCTCTCTCTCTCTCTCTCTCTCTCTCGCTCTCTCCCCCTCCCTCCCTGCGTTTTCGACGCCGTGTGTTCCATTCCTGCGCACCTGTGATTGACAGGCAAGAGAAGCTCTCCCCGAGCCAATCGGGGGAAGGGAATTGACGCGGGCGCACGTCTTAATATCGCAATGTCTCGTACAGAGACTCGAGGACGGCCCTGGCACTCCTAACAAACGCTGCTGAAATGGCAGCCCTTGAATCATTACCGACAAGGGGAAGAGGTTAACGCCTCATGGATGGTCAGCTTGCATTAAAGCCCCTCCCCATCCTGTCTCCTCCCACCCGCAGGAGAAGGCCGCCAAGTGGAAGAACCCGGACGGCCACATGGACGGGCTGACGACCAATGGCGTGCTGGTGATGCACCCCAGGGGCGGGTTCACGGAGGAGTCAAAGCCCGGCGTCTGGAGGGAGATCTCTGTGTGCGGTGACGTGTACACGCTGAGAGAGACCCGCTCGGCACAGACCCGGGGCAAACTGGTCAGTGTGCAGAGCACGCACACACACACACACACGGACACACACAGGCATGCACACGCGCACACACAGGCACACACACACACACTCACGGACACACACAGGCATGCACACGCGCACACACAGACGGACACACACATGCACACACACACACACACTGATACACGGACACAGGCACACACACAGGCACACGCACACGGACACACACACACACACGGACACACACACGGACACACGCGCGTACACACACACAACCACGGACACACACAGGCACACACACACGGACACACAGGCGCACACACACGGACACACACATGCACACACACAGGAGCACGCACACACAGACACACGCACAGGCACACGCACACGGACACACACACACACGGACACGCACAGACACACACATGCAAACACACAGGAGCACGCACACACAGACACACGCACACGCACACGGACACACACACACGGACACGCACAGACACACACACACGGACACACACAGAGGCACACACACGGGCACACGCACACACACACAAACAGGCACACGCACGGACACACACATGCACACGCACACACACACACAGACATGCACACACACACACTCAAGTGAAACTTAATCTGAAACCAAGTAAAGCAGCCGATCATTTCAGAATGAAGCCGTTATCCACACATCGATCAGCCTAATTATAAGCAATTCATTAGCTTTGGATTCGATCGTTCCAGCACACAGGTGGCATTACGAAGCGGCTCTATTCGCCGTGTGTTTATATCCGACGTGACTCTCACATGCAAGCGTCCATTCATCCTACTGTCCTACGAGTACAGCTAGAAGCCGGCCCGGTGAAGACAGGCCGGCGCCGTGTCATCACCGGTCCCTTTCTGTAGCCAATCACGTCGCCGCCGGCCCAACCGTTTCTGTCTCTCTCTCTCTCTTTCCCTCCCTCCCGCGGCAGGTGGAGCACGAGAGCAACGTGCTGCAGGACGGCTCGCTGGTGGACCTGTGCGGCGCCACGCTGCTGTGGCGCACGGCCGACGGCCTCTTCCACACGCCCACGCAGAAGCACCTGGAGGCGCTGCGGCAGGAGATCAACGCGGCGCGGCCCCAGTGCCCGGTGGGCCTCAACACGCTGGCCTTCCCCAGCATGCAGCGCAGCCGTGCCCTCTCCTCCCTGGAGGAGAAGCAGCCCTGGGTGTACCTGGCGTGCGGCCACGTGCACGGCTACCACAACTGGGGCCACCGCTCGGAGCAGGAGCCCAACGCGCAGCGCGAGTGCCCCATGTGCCGCGCGGTGGGGCCCTACGTGCCCCTGTGGCTGGGCTGCGAGCCGGCGTTCTACGTGGACACGGGCGCGCCCACGCACGCCTTCGTGCCGTGCGGCCACGTGTGCTCGGAGAAGTCGGTGAAGTACTGGTCGGAGATCCCGCTGCCGCACGGCACGCACGCCTTCCACGCCGCCTGCCCCTTCTGCGCCACGCAGCTGGGCCTGGCGCAGGGCTGCGCCAAGCTCATCTTCCAGGGCCCCATCGACTGAGCCCGGGGGGCGGGGCTTGACTCGGGGCACGCCCCCCTCCCCCCCCCCCACACCCCCCCACTCGGTACACGGGAGACACACCGCCAGGAACGCCACCATGCTGTGAAACTTTTATTATTTACTTGCATTATGATTTTACTTTACTTTTATTTTATTTTGTTGATTTTTATTTTTTGTTTTTATTTTTTTTGAAACCCAAACTAGAAGGGGAGCGAGGTGTTTGGAGGTCATCGTGGACTGTGGATTTGGGCACGTTGGGGGAGTTTCGGGCGCCGCCTTTTGGGGGGTTTCCCCCCCCCCCCCCAATCCTGCGGAGATGTTAACGCACAGCAGACCTCCAGAGACCCCTCTCTCCTCCCGAAAACGAAAACGCATTAAGTCGACACACCCTTCACTCTCACTCAAAGCCCAGCCCCCCCTAAGGGCCGCCGCGCCGCTTCGGGGTCAGGGGAGGTGAGGCTTCGTGTTCACGCCACCATTTAACAAAAAACTGACTCACGCCGATGACACAAGAGACAGGTGTGGACGAGGGTCCGGGAACAGGGGGGAAGCCCCCTGGGGGGCGGCCCGTCTGAGACACGGAGCCAGACAGCTGGACTGTTGGCTGGGAAGGGGGCCAGGAGAGGCCGGAGCTTCCCGTGGACCTAATGACATCCAGACCGCGGAGCCTACCGAGAGGTGGAGGCTAATCCATAGAAGGCAACAGACGGCTTTTAATAAAGACGGGTCCCACTTCTGTTGGGAGTGCAGAGATATATATTCCAGTGCCTCACACTCGGTTCAACTATAGAAATCTATTTTTATTTTATTTTTTTCCAAGATGAGGAAAGCTATTTTGCTTCTGGCAAAAGGGAGTGATCGTTTTTTTTGAGGGCTTACAGAAATGTAAATCTATGAGTTTCCTTCCTTTATGTATTTTTTTTTTGTCAGTCAGAAGAGATATTTTACTACACTGAGGCCGTTGTACTGTTTTGTAATGAAAAGGTTAATATATTTTTCTCTCGCCTAAGTATTGCGTGTATGTATGTACGTGGGTGTATTGGTGTGGGAGCTTGCTAACAATGCCCTTTGACCTTAACCCCTGTTGCTGTTTCTATGATGCTACAACCACCACCCAAGCTTTCCAAACCAGCACATCGATTTCCACCACCACCACCCAAGCCTTCCAAAAAACACATCCAAATACCACCACCACCACCACCCAAACACAACACATCAAACACCACCACCACCCAAACCCAACACATCCAAACACCACCACCACCCAAATATCAACACGTAGCAAAACAAACACAAAATCCAAATCTTTTGGGGGTTTGGACAATGAATGTATTTCCAATACATTAGTGATCTTACCGACAGTGCTTTAATCCCATATCACCCTATGTCATAAACAGCCTCTCCTGTATGTACAGATGCACAATGTCAGAATAAGGACTCCCATCTCGAACGGAATACACAGGGAGCGCAATCCACTCGCATCCACATGCATAACTGCATCCCCTCCTGGTGCGTCGAGTCTGTCCCTGTGCTGTGCACACGCCCGCTCCAGCTTTAGTCACACCGGGGGCCCAACCAATTACCCCATTTGTTTTTTTATGTTTAGATTTTTTTTGTTATGCAATCGATTTTTTTTTTTTTTTGAAGGCGCAAATTCTCAGCGGCACCAAAAGATTATGATACCAAAAACTGAAACCGGCGTGTGTTCTCCCCCCACCGCAAAGACGCCGCGCCCTCGCGGTCGGACCGGCGGCGTCGGGGTGTAAAAGCGATCCCCTCGCCGCTGCCGCGACGGGGAAAACATCGCCAACGACGAAGGGGCCGTCGTCGTGGTCGAGCCCGCCGGCCCGGCCGATTCGAAAGGGCGACGTTTGGCGGCGTGCGTGCGTCCATCCGATGCCAAATATGTTCGCCTCCTGCAGGTGTGCAGACCAATCAAAGTCGGCCAAAGTGCAAAATGCATCGAAGCTAGAGAACCAGCGTGTGCCCCTGGTGTAGAGGGGTAGACCCACCCGGTAGTTTACAGGAAGGAGGAGAGGAGAATATTGTCCAAGGTATTCCTGAGGTGGAATGAGCGAGGGCTATCAAAACTTTGTTTGAAGAAAAAAAGAAAATCCACATATGGGTCTTATAAACAAGATATGGTCTTCTTAAAAGGCAGGCTGTAGACGGGTGGGGGTTGGGGGGTGCGAGGAATAGATTATTTAGCCTTTCTCGTGAAATGTGGCTGGCGGTCTGTCGCGACCTCTGGCCAGATACCCAGCAGAGGGGTTCACCAAATGTCCCTTTTTTTATTTTATTTCTGAGCGCGGCGTGTTACTGTCACACACGCGGGCGTCCCCGGGAGGCACCCGGCCGGCTTCGGACGGTACAGCATTCCTTCTTCTGACACTTTTGAGCTGAACAGCGCACTGCCCATCACCGTCGACCGGACTGCTGTTAACGGCTGCAAACGTAGCTGCCTGAAAAGACAACAAAAAAAAAAACATTCCTCCTCGGTAAACATGGGTTGGGCCTGCGCAGTTTCACCCCAGGGCTTGTCCGGTGTGCTCCTATGCAGGAAGTCTATACAAAGGCCATGGGACAGCCTGATGCTCCCGATGCATACTTTGCAAAGAATAAAGTTTTTGTTTTTGAAAAAAAAAAAAAAGCATTCAGAGTGGATTTTTAGTTTTTTTTTTTTTTTCTTTTTTTTTCTGGCGCTCGGATCTGTTGAAGTCTCAACTGTAGTTTTAGAGGTTTCTCCACAGGTCAGTTGGTCTCTGTGTTGCTATTAATGATGAGCTCTGGGAACGAGGTTCAGGGCTATAAACGGTGAATTTCACAGTGTCCAATGAGAGGGCTCCTTTTTTTTGTATGGCAACCATGTCGAAAAAATTGTGGGCCTAGTTAATCGGCTTTTAAATCACCGGGGTTGCACACGCATTTCATCATTGTTCGTCTTGAACACTTCCCATCTATCTGTATTTTTGAATATTGATAACTCTATGAAGCAGCATTTGTTTGAGATAAGGGACGGATTCTCTTGATGTCTATTTCAGCGGTGGCTACATGGTATGCCTTATCGACCTCATTTTCATATTCACTATACTGCATCAGCAACACCAACACCAAACGTTATCTTTCCCGGTGGGCGCTGGTGTAGTTTTCAGCTTTTGCCACAGGAGGGCACTATTTCCTCACCAATGGAGATATTGGCCCGCTTCCTACAGGGGCTTTGGGCTATCAACCACCAGCTGTCGATAAACAACACTAACACGTTTGTTCAAAAATCTAAAACAGACATAATTGCGAACACTTCAATGACACATTGTCACAAATTGAATTAAGCCTAACTGAATTAACATGCTCATAAATGTCTCATAAGCAGCCTTTTTTGCATGAACTAACCATAATAACCATAATACACTATTGTACTGAGCAGAATTAAGTGTCATTGCAGAGTTGTGACAAAGTTCGGGGATCTGTTTCGCCTAATTGCTCTTTTTCCTTCCTTTTGCTGTATACGCCGTAATATCGGTACTGGTTTTTATTACCCATAGGTTATGGTCATTAACCATAACCTTTAAAAACATTATCCTTCTTGTGTATGTCTGCTGGTGGTTTGAAAAACAAGCATTTTTGTTCATGATATCCTATTACAGGGTTGTAACCACATTAAATCTGTAGGAAGTAATTACCCTATGAAAGACGTGCGCACAGAATGTACACACGTGTGCGCAATGCATTTTAGTCTTTGTTTCAACATCTACATCGTAGCCTATGGTGGCGATATTTCCATCATTCATGAGGCTCCGTCTTCTCTAAACTGAGGACATATAAAAAAAAGGATTTAAATACTAACATGACAGTCAGGCATTGGGAGGGGGTAAGGAGCAGCGGGGCGCCATGCTTTCCAATTAACATGTCTACGGTGCGTGGAGATGGGTTCATGTGCCTGCACATTAGTCCGTATTTCTGAATGACAGAGGAGACACCGAAGGTGACAGCATGCTAATTTTGTGATTGCTAGTTGGCGCCCGCGTGCTTAAGCAGGGGCACACGGTTATGCGAAATGTCAAATGATACAATACTGACGTGCTTCGGGCCTCCCGCAGCTAGCCTGCTAAAATGACGCTAGTTTTATCTGACCCAACTTTAATGCATCGTCGAACAGCCGATCATGTGAGATGTGAGCAAATGGCCGTGCTGTCGGTCAGTGAATGATCAGATGTAATGATTGTAACCTGAGTTCTAATAGTGTCTTCACTTTATATGCCAACAAGCGGATGGCTAGGGCAAGTTCTCGTTAACTTACAAAACAAGCTTTCTGTCAGTTTTTAGCGCCGCTTTGGTTTCTGTGAGGGGTTTACTGCCACATTGTTGAAGCTCCTCTGTCTGACATTCATCAAGGCCGCGCTGCAAACGAGCAGGAGGGAGAAGAAGGAAGGGAGGAGAAGAAGAAGGAAAAAAAACAGACGAGTGTGCGATTTTCAGGCTCATGACAGCCGCAGAGTGGATGCCAACACAAGACCCATCCAGCGAGATCAAAGCTACATGCAAATGGAAAGAATAATGGGAAAAGGAAACGGAAAGCTATCCTAAACTGTCCGCATAGTTTTGATGGCCAGAGAAACCTCTCCATTTTTTTTTGTTTCATCAAAAGGCAGTCAGCAGTTAATGTGTGTTGACACTCGACATATGGAATACAAATCTCATCAAGCAAAAAAAAAAAAAACACTCTCCCTCAGAAGTCTTATTGCTTTTACTATTGAGTTTGTTTTTCTAAGATTGAAAGGAATATCTGAGCAGGGCACATCTCTTTCAAATCACAGGAGAACAGGGTCACTGTATTACAACACACAGACACATGAAGGGAGACGATGAATGAAAAGTACCAGAAAAAAGGAAAAGAGCCCTTACAAAATATCCACACAACAACAACAACAACAACAACAACAACAGTCAGCTCTGCACAGTGTCCACCTGGTTTCACTGCGTCTCACTTGTCAAACACTTCTTAGTAGAGTAGAGCAGCAGGAGAGTTTAGGAGGAACCCAACAGGCCAATTTACTGCAAACTATTTTAGCATGTCAAACAAAAAAACCCCACTTTTTACTTGTTTTGCTTTAGCTGACAGCAGCTTTGCACCGGCACAATTACACAATCCAAGCGGTATGGCGTGCAGTTTGAAAAGGATTATGATTGTATCAGGGCCTATTTACTATTTTGTGTGGCTCTCGGTGACAGTTTGCACTCAGCCTCCTCATCTTATTACTTTCTCAATGAATAACAAATGACTTGTCAAATAACATGCAAATAAACAGACCCAAATTGTGTCTCTCTGAACATATATTTATTTTTCCTCAGAAACATACAAACCAAAACGACCGACAAAAGGCCCCCGGGAGCCGGCGCGCCTTCCTGATGCCCTTCCGCCGTCTCTCCTCCCGGCGTGCCCAGATGTGATGCGCCGCAGCCCACTGATCCAAACAAGGGGGACAAATGACTTTAATTACGCCGTAATTGCTAGAGTCTTGCTAATTAAATCTTCATCAGCCCAGTTAAGTGGATTCGTTCCCGCATGGGTAGCCGCGCCGCGCCGCGCTTTCCCCCCGTTCTAGATTCGACGCCGCGCGACAACAAAGTGGCGAGACGCCATCGCGGCAGTCTCACGCCCTGCACTCCGCCTTGTGTCTCTTTCGTAGCCCCCCCCGCCCCCCCATCCTCCTCTCCCTCCCCGCCGCCACCACCACCACTCACATCTCCTTGAAATGTTTTGGATTAATGTCACGTTAGGAAATAGGCTGTTTAACAGTGACTGCTGCCAGCAGCCGGCTGTTTCTGAAACACCACGAACGGGGGCCTCAGACGGCAGGAACCAGACGGAACCGGGTGGCGACGGGCGGAACCAGGTGGAGCCAGGTGGAACCAGATGGAGCGATGCGAGCCCGGGCGGAACCAGATGGAACCGGGTGGAACCCAAGTGGACACAGGTGGCACCGGGTGAAACCAGTTGGAACCGCATGAGACCAGGTGGAAACAGATGGAACCGGGTGAAACCAGATGGAACTGGGTGGAACCGGGTGTACCAGGTGGGTCCAAATGGTGGCCACTGTTAAAAACATTTAGATGTGTTATTTGGCAATGCCCCTATATACAAATGATGGCTATCACTAATATCATAATAATACATTTGATAGTACAGCCCATGTACCAGCCACCGCCATTTTCACGTGGTTCACGGGGGCACAGCTTTTCTTACTGCCCAAAACACACACACACACACACACTCGCGTCTCGCACACACACGAACACACACACACACGCACACACATGAACACACACACAACCACAGACAACAAACAGAGATACACGCACACAGAAAGACAAAGACGTCTCACGCGAGACACCGTTTGAACTGAACGGCGTGACTTTGTGAGAACGCCGCGGCCCGCAATGCCTCGTGGTCAGATAACACCACACCCTCCTTCAGAGACCACTTCAGGGGGGGGGGGGGGTTCACGTACACGTTGAAAACACCACCCGACAGTGCAGCGCCATTACAATTCATAGCCGACGTTGTGTGAACGCCATGACTTCTGAGAGCACAGCGGCTCCGTCAGTGGCTCGGCAAAGAGACGGCTAGTTTGAGCTCATCGACCCAACATGTGACAATGGCGACGATAAAACATAGGCCTACTTGTCTACCACGTCTTTATAGAACGCATTGACGCGCATGGCAAGTTTCAAGTTCCTGCTCCCTTCTGAAGCAGACTTGGTGGTTTATAGAATAATGTTTGATAACTTTCATATTTTTAATTAGCTAAAAATCCCTTCAAAATTTTTACATGAGACACGTCCATGTATCATGTGCATCCAAACCATGGTGTCCATTTGGTCCAGTGGTTATTTTTGTCAACATGTTTTGTTTCAGAAAGTTTAAGGATTCTGGGCGGCGTCACATATTTTTGTGGGGGCCCTGCTCTTCCCAGATCTCTATTTGGAATATATTTTGGTGGCAAAACTTTTTACCTGTGCAATGCGGAGATGGGCACTCAAAAAAACCCAAAAAACATAAAGCCAAATAAACAATAGGTATCCACAGATACTCTGTGAATGCCTAATAATACCTACAACATAAAGAAACAATAGGTATCCACAGATACATTGTGAATACATAATCAGGTGTGTGAGGTGCTGAGTGAATGCCTGCTTGGGGACAGTGTTGGCCTGTAAGCAGCTGGTTCGTATGGAGGCTGTTTAGGAAGGGATAAAGTGCTGTAATGTGGCTGTGAAGCATATTCAAAGGGGCTTAACTGGATTACACCTCATTTCAAGGATGCTTAAGGTAAGATTAAAAACAGATATGCGATAAGTGAGCAAAATACCAAATCGAATAGATCGCATTCCATCAAGAGGCTGAACACATCAGGGGATACAGTGTGTCTTTTGTCACCGCGTTGCACCTTCCCACTGCGAGAGTGTGAGAATGTGAGAATACAAATCTTTGTTTTGTTAGATACAATAAGAAACAAGCACGTGAACATTAAGAGGATCCGGCTGCGTCGGACCCCCATGATTCACCATTAACGTATTTTCCTAATAAGACATTCTAAATCCCCAGAGCCGAAACATAAGAACTCTCTAATCACACACACACTGGCACACATGACTGCACGGACGAGCACCGCAGCTGCACTCAAGCACGCCGTATAGACACGCACACACGGGCCGCACATACGCTGTCGCTACCGTAATGCATTTAATACCACTGGCACTACAGCCTGCTAATATTTGCTAATAGCTCGACGCCATATGGAACCGGAGCCTCGCTCACTTGGGTGATTCCTCTGTTTGGACAACCTGCCAATAATACAAACAACTCAAAACTCAATGGTTGGGAGGCACAAAGAGGAGAATATAGTTTGTGCTTAATCCACTCTGCTCTCTAATGATTTTTTTGTGTGCACATGCCTCTGAGGCTACAACATACAAGCCGCCACTGTGAATGCAGTACAATGCTGTTTTGGTTTTACATGCCCCACTGTTAATGGCAAACGCATGCATCCGTGCAGCACTTGTGTACAATTTGGGCATAATACTTTCTGGGAAGGTATATTAATGAACAGTGGGTGTGGTGAGTTTTAGAGAAAGCTAACCCACATGCGCCCCCCCCACCACACACACACACACACACACACACCTCTTCCTCCACATCTAACCCCCCGCCTGCCTGCCTGCCTGCCACGACACCCAGCAGATTAACCATACTTGGATTATGGGTGACATCACGGTGACATCACAGTGACATCACATGATGGCAGAGCTGTATGGAGTAAGGCGAGATGATGAGTACTGAGGTGTGTGTGTGTGTGTGTGTGCTTGTGCGTGTGTGTGTGTGTGTGTGTGTGTGCGTGTGACTGTGTGTGTGTGCGTGTGCATGTGCGTGTTGTGTGCGTGCGTGTGTGCGTTTGTGTGTGTGTGTGTGTGTGTGCGCGTGCATGCTTGTGCGTGTGTGTGTGTCTGTGTGTGCGTGTGCGCGTGCATGTGCGTGTTGTGTGCGTGCGTGCGTGTGTGCGTGTGTGTGTGTGTGTGTCTGTGCCTTTCTTAATGACAAGAGAGTAAGAGTTGGTGTGGTGGTGGTGGTGGTGGTGGTGGTGGTGGGGATTAGAAAGCCTTCTGGGAGGAGGCAAGGTGCTGACACCACTCCACCTCTCCAAGGGCTCAATTTACTGAGGGATCAGACTCATTTACGCTAGGCTGGGATTATTATCAGTTCAATGGGGACACTTTCTTCATTACTGCCACCCTTCAACCTGTGAATATGGACACCTGTGAGACATCTAATGGTGCGTGTATCTTGTGTCACTTGCATCCCAGGGTGGCCCCTCTGGAGCATGACTGTATGAGAAGGTATAGTCACAATTAGGCTCACAATGTTAAAAACGACGGCGGTTCAATTGCCTTTCAATCTGTTTCAGCTAAGTATCACATGATGAATACAATTTGTGTACATCTGACTCATCCGTGCTCCATTAATGTTGTTAAAATGTGTCATAGACATCATTCAGGTTAGATTTATAAATAATTAAAAATCTAATAATTAAAAAGAAGCCAAGGTAACCGTAGCATGTGATGTTTCCATATGGCTGTGATGTAATAAGCCAGGCAGCTATGTTTGATTTTCGGTTTACCTGGTTTGTCAACACTATCCCCTCAGCACCGCAAACACTGGTTAAATGTATTGTGCATCCCTTGGATATAATTCTTAATTCATAGTCCAGTGAATCCTGTGAAAACACAGGCTAGGCTGCATCCACTGACTGTGATATGGGCTGGCTTTACTTGAGCTGTGAAGCAAGTCAAGCGCATTTAGGACCAACACTGCAGCCCACATAACTACAATGGATTTGGAGAGTAGAGAAGTGAAATACCAGGGATGGACACTAGGTGGAGAAGCGCCGACGTCTGACCATTGGTCAAGTATATGAACTTCAAACTCATAACCGTTGACAACAACCCCATTAACAAGAAATTATTTTGTTCTCTTCTTACCTTATTTATTTGGATTTTCCAACAAAAAAAGAAACCAAGGATTCGTCAACCCAGTAAGCCTTATGACATCATCAATGGGAAAACTGTTTCAGTTTCGTATTGGTCTAGGCGAGAAAATAGAGTTTATGTGGCAGGCTACGTGCATAATTAGATCAATTCTTCGTAATGTTTTTCCAGTAGTCTACTATCAAGACATCGAGGCAATACAAACACACGCATATATATATATATATATATATATATATATATATATATATATTTGTATTCGCAGCCCAAGCAAACAACAATTAACTTTTTTAATATAGATATACGTTTGATACAAATAGTTACCCCTAAAATTCTACAAAGAGAACTGTGAAAACACTATCATGACATGTTGTCATTTCATCACATTATTGGAGCGGATCAATAGCTACGGAGAAGAAGGGGTTCTGTCAACATTTGATTTGATTTGATTTAATTTTATTTCAAATGTGCCAGACAAAACACACATGCCATTCATCTGAACGACTAAGTAAAATCTCCAGAGTTATAACGTTACAGATTGTATTTTGTTATTACGCATTCATAACGTACGTGTAGAGAATCTGTCAGATGGTCATAAATCGACACACACGTAAGAGTGACGTAAGCGCCGCTACACAAAGCACCGCGAGACTTGGTTCTGAACCAATCCGGGTTGGTCAACGTCTCATTTACTTCCTGGACTCCAAGGCTTTTCACTTAAACACAAAGCCGCGAAAACCCTACAAAATTGGAATAGATTAAAGTTTGTTACCAGAAATACTGATATTTTAAACATGCCCATTAATAGCTGCACGCTTGCCTTTCATTTTTGCTAACGTGTTGTAGCTAGCCAGATTCAGCTAAGATGTGAGTGGTTGTTTTTGGTTGAATAGCATCACCCATGGAGTCTAGAGGGACCTGGACCCTGACAGGCGTCACTGTCGCTGGTGTCGCCGCTCTCTATATTCCATGCGTGCAGAAAACGGTACCCGGAGGGGATTCAGGTTCGTACTGGGACCGGGGCTAACTTAATATACACCCACGGGGCTAACTACTGTCTCCCTGCGCCTTTGTTATTGGAGCCGTGCAGCCAATCACATCATTGCATAATTCTATAGGCGCTTTCTGTGTTCGTGGGATCTCTTATTGGTGTCTCTTGTTATCGATCAGCCATGCATTACAATGCAGTTCGGAGATCATTCTAAAGAACGACTCATTGTGTGTATAGTAAGAAAACATTCAGCATTCATTGCAATACTTGATACAAACATGAGCATGGAGATCATAGATTTGTGCTTTCAGATTTGAGAGATAATGCAGCTTTCTGTAAGGAAACAATTCCTAAACAACCTTTAATAAATTGGGAGTATTCTCTATTGGAAGCAGCCAACCCCATTATATTTTCATCGTCATTCTAAAGACTTCAGAGGGGTTCAGAAGAAGGTAGAAAATCATGTAATATCAATATGAACAGAGCAGTTGGCAATGTGAAAGTAATCAGTTCTATAAAGTTGATGTGCTTATTTTGCATAATCTAAAAACGTTGGACATTTATGAACATCGACGTTCAACTACTTTCATCATTCTGCATTACAACAACAAGCGTGTTCTATACTTTGGTAACTAATGAGAACTTGAAGTCATTAAGGGGTATGAGATTAAATTAGAATTGGAACAATTTTGAATGTGTAACCAACCATAACTCCAAAATGGGCAACACTCACTTCAGTTACTTATTATTACATAGTAATGACATTTAGTAGTTTTGGTTCATATATATATATCTATGACCATTGGTGTATAATGTAACATGCAATTACAAACACTGTTCAGAAACGATAGCTCAAGTCACTTTCAACTTGTAAATACGGGCCTGGGTGTGCGTGGCGCTCTGCTCAGATGTCCTGCCTCGGTTTAAAAAGCTGCACACGGGGGTAAATGCACATTTAGCAGAATGAATTCATGTGAAAAGCCGGAGCCGATATGGTACAGGCAGAGGAGAGGCATCGCGGAATGGAAAGCTGAGTCGCCCCTGCTGGTTGTGTGTGGCAGCCCCAGTGAGGCGCAGGGCCCTGGCCAGCCCCTTCTCCACAGTGTTTAGGGACGGTGCAGGATGCCCGCGCCGATAGTGCCAGCTGAACACCCTTCCCCATTTCTCCAGGTCTCCGTCTCTGAGTCCTAATCTCTTTAGGTGCGATGTGCCCCGAAGGGGCTGGAGCGCAGCCCCTTCGGGAAACACTGTTGTTTAGGAATGTGGAGTGTGGAAATGGTTGGGATGGGGGGGGTGAGTGTGGGGGGGTGGGGGGGGATTATGGAAGAACTGGTGTGGGTGCCCATTGCTCCACTATCACAAAGACTGTTGGCGCCCATGCCGCTACCCCGTCGACTCAATATTTTCCCTTTTTAGTAAATGGGGGAGGGATGCAAAGCTGCATCTCTGTGGCACTGAGGCGGATGTTTTGGCCAGTATTAGTTTGCTGGTTTGCAGGAGAGAGAGAGAGAGAGAGAGAGAGAAAAAAAAAGAAAGTGTTTGCTACTGCTACCGTGGGTAAAAATGAGTGAAATGCAGAAAGGAGGAGAATGAAAAAATGAGACTGTGTAGAACGGTGGCAGGTAGCTGCCGGGCCCGTGCCAAGTGAAATGAAGCTTTGAAAACATTGATGCTGTGCAGGTGGAGAAATTCTGGCTTCATGGTCCATTTGAGTGATAAGACTGGGGGGCCCCTCATGCAGGCACCGTAATTCACTGTGTCGGCAGGGCTGGAGGAAGTAAGTGGGGCATCCTGTGATGCTGTGTTCTGTGGGTTTTGCGACTTCAGTTTTGCATCATTAGCATCCATTGCGCTCCAAGTACAAATGTTTTGTCTATTTGATACATGAATAATTTGCGTATCATGATTATTGTTTATGTACTTTCCCTTTCCCCCTTTATATTTACTCACTATAACATAGGTGTATCAGTACAGACAAATTATAACATCTTTATTTCTTTGGCTCTTCCTCCTTGTAGTTCATATTGTCAGTAAGAATCAAACTACAGAACCTACTGAACGTTGAGACAAGCTATTTTCTTATTATTCTGTGGATTTGGAATGGTGAAAGTCACTATTTGAATGGCTCGGGAGCTGAACATAGCAGCCCACTGCTGCTATGTACGATAGGATGGGTCAAATGCAGAGAACAAATTTCGTTCCCATATCTAAAAAATACTGAGAATGACCAGTAAAGACCGAAGGGTCCTCTCTTCTCTTCTCTAATGTTGATAAAACAATATAGCCAATCTCCCAGATACCAGTAGAGGTCGCTAGTTTGAATGAACAACAATAATGAGTTTCACTAACTGAATTTCATGAGTGGGATGCGCAAACATTGAGTGAGAAATCAGTTACATTTAAAACGGTCTGAGTGTAATTTGGAACAACTGGATCCTTGCCCGGCCATATTTATACTGTCTCAAAAGGCTCAATTGTATTGCCCCCTTCCTGCAGTTTACGTGCACACACAGCTTGTCAAAAAATGGTTTGCCCAAATTAGCCTGTTACCATTGGTTACTATTGTTTACCTCATTCTGAGTCTGTCATCGACATTGCATTTCTGCACATACTCGTGCGTGTGTGTGTGTGTGTGTGCGTGTGTGTGCCTGCGTCTGTGTGCGTGTGTGTGTGTGTGTGTGTGTGTGTGTGCATGTGTGTGTGTGGTGCGTGTGTGTGCGTGCCTGTGTGTGTGTGTGCGGGCAATGACGGGAGGGCGTTATCAGAGGAGAGACAGGAGATGAAGGAAAATGTGCGTGGCGCTTAGGAAATATCACACTGGGAAGATTTGCAGGTTTTGATCCCGGCAAATTAATGCAAAACCCCAGCGCAAGTATTTGATTTGGGAAAACTTTAGCAACAGACTTGCCTCTTAATAATAATTATAAGGTTTACATTAATTTCCTCCCCTTTCCTCTTCCACAGGAGAGCTGATCACCACTGCCTGTGAACTAGGGGTAAGCATTAGCTGTATTGTTTAATCAAATCACTCATTAACTCCATAAGCATTAAGGAAGTTTAATTAAGCATGGGCAGAAAGCAGATTAATTGTACTTTCAGTCCACAGGTTTTTCCTCCCTTTCTGTACACTTATTTTACTAAGTTACAAGTAGAGAATGCTATAATTTGCAACCCGTTTTTCAAATCCAATTAAAGTCAATGGTAAGGCGATGGCTTTTGTAGGCTTTGCCTTATGTACGGTATAAGGCTTATTATATCCACCCCTCTTTTTGTGTGTGTGTGTGTAAGCCGCGAAGAATGAACTAAATCGGGTTAACAGTTATAATAAGTTTTATTATTTAATAAAGTTTATTACGGCGCTGTGATCCTTTTAGGGAGGCTGTGTCGGTGTCACTATGCCAGTAATCCTGCCGTTAGTGCCGCAGTCCGTGTGGCCTGTCTGCCTGTCAGCCCTCCCCAGGGCTCCGGGGGGGCCCTCCCCTGGTCGCCGAGCCGGCGGCCCTCCGCTCTGCTCCCCTGAGCTCCGCAGTCCCACCCCCCATCCCCCCCCCCCCCACCAACCACCCGATGCCGCCTGTGTGCCCCCTGGTTGTCCTTTAGCGAAAGTGCCTGAGTGGCGCCAGGTCTTCCTCCGCGGCCCCTTAGCTTGTTTTTTTTTTCATTCAGCCGGCCGGTGAGGTGCTACCAACCCAACCCGACCTAATCTGACCATCTGGTGAACCCACCGGGGTCTGCACGTGCTCGGTCTGTCTCTCTCTCTCTCTCTGTCCTACACCTGCCCTTTCTCCGCCGCGCCTTCCCCCCCGTCCTCGACCCGACTGTATTTGTATTGAGAGTCGTCTGGGAGTTTTGTGGCTAATGACGGCGAGGGAGTCTTCTGTGGTGTCCATGGCGACCGGCGGTACAGTCACGCTCTCTCTCTCTCTCTCTCTCTCTCTCTCTCTCTCTCTCTCTCTCTCTCTCTCTCTCTCTCTCTCTCTCTCTCTCTCTCTCTCTCTCTCTCTCTCTCTCTCTCTCTCCTTCCCTCGCTCTCGCTCTGCCTCTTGCACACTCCTCGGCGCGGCAGTCTCGGTTTGAAGAGCTGCCCCCTCTCTGGCTGGCTCACGTTATCAGTGCCAGGGAATGAGTCTGTGTTTAATGACTGAGCCCTTATCAGGCTGGGGGAGACTTAGCGGCTAATTGCTGTGATTGCCGGGATCCCCCAGGCGCGCCAAGCTGCAGCGCTCCGCAAGCCACGCTACGCCGTGACGCCGACTCCCGGGACAGCTGCTGTCCTTGGGAAGAGAGGGAGGTGGCGGTGGTGGTGGCGGTTGTGTTGGTGTTGTTGGTGGTGGTGGTGGTGGTAGTAGTGGTGGTGGAGGAGACGAAGCAGGAGGAAGGTTTGGTAGTGTGGGGTAGGTGGTCGGGAAGAGGAAGTGATGACAGAGGGCCATGTGTAGGTAGAGGAGGAGGAGGAGGGGAAGCTGCAGGAAGAGGCGGCTGAGGAAATGGGCATCGGTAGCGTGGTGGTGCTGGTGCCGAGACGGGCTTCCCGCGTCGCAGCCGAGCTAATTAGAACTCAGTTTGTGCCGGGCCGGCCGTGCCAGGCTGGCCGCGACCTCCTCGGCACAACCCACTGATCGACTAATTAAATTTGTGAATATGTAATTGTAGGCATCGATTCTATGATGAATTGATGATGTGTAATAATGTGAGTTCACCTAGAACAGTCTTGTGAGGTTGAACATTTCGTGATTCAGTTTTGTTTTGTTTGTTTTGATATCACTAAAACCAACGGTATGGATATTTTGTCAGACCCAGGACAGGGAACAGAGCAGGTCTCATGTAAATGGCCAATCTTGACTGCATTTATTTATGGTCTATCTTTCATCTTGCGTTGATGTTCTTCCACATGATCTATTCGTGGTTCATGTGTTTATGGTCTCACATAACGCAGCTGCGGTTCACGGAAAGGGCATCATTTCACAATGCCATCCAGTAGATTAACGGACTGCTCTCCTCATTTGGCCTCATCCTAACATGCGTATCTCTGTGTGTGTGTGTGCTGGTGTCTGCAGGTGGCCCATCCTCCAGGCTACCCCATCTTCACCCTGCTGGCCCGGCTGGCCATGGTGCTGCTGCCGTCCCTCTCCCCGGCCCACAGCGTCAACCTGATGTGCAGCCTCCTGGGAGCCCTGGCCAGCGGGGCCCTCTGCTTCACGGTCTGCAGGTAGGCTGTCTCTCCCTCTCTCTTTACACCACGGCGCTGTGGAGTGCTTGATTCTGTCTGGTCGATAACGAATCCAAGGGCGGGCCTTCTTTTTCAATGGTTGGACAGCTCTACTCTCAACAGGTCCAGATCAGTGCGCTACAAATCCAGCGGTCACACTCGGCCTTGATTGAGTGAAGGCTACCGGAAGGGAAACCCGTATCTTTAAATTACCAACATGATGGCATGCCAGCGAGAACATAAATAGTGTTCATTTATTGAACAATTAAAACCACAGACCAAAGTCCAAAACAAAAGAAAGCAAAAAAGTAACCGCCACCAAACTCTTGACACTATATATTTGCTCTTGTCAAAGGTGTGTCTCCTACATTGTCCTTGCATCGCTGAGTCCCCTTCTTGTGTACCAAATTGGTGTCCATGGGACACCAATTTGCTGCATTTACATGCAGCAAATAATTGTCGCTAACTGTGGTGTATGCGGATTAAACCACTCCGAGGGGGGGGGGGGTCCCTTTTTATTGGAAATTAACGCACAACCTGGGTGGTGACAGGGCTGGGGTGACACAGGTTTATTCCTCACGTAGGACGGGCAACTTGCTGAAACCGCCGTGTATTCCAGGAAACTTTAGATTCAGTATGCCTAAGAGGTCACTGAACTATTGAATCTGTAAATGGGGCGGTCTCGTTTAAAAAAAAAAAAAAAACAGAAAAAAAAAGGCGCCCGAGTGCTTTCTTACAGAGGTATTCCACTGTCTGAAAGAGGAGATGGCATTTTGGTGGGGCTGAGTGACGGGCAGCCGCAGCCCTGATCCTCTGTTCAGTATTCAGGGACGGGGCTCCGTCAACCCCCCTCTCTCTCCCGGTACCAGTGTGCCCGGACTGTTTACCCTTCAGCCACCCGTTGCGAGTGTGCGTGCGTGGTGTGCGTGTGTGTGTGTCTGTCGCAATTATGGTCTCCTTTCTCCATCGCCCCGTCCCCACCTCCTTCCCCAAGCCCCCCGTGTACCGCTTCCCCCTCACCCACTCACCCACTCACCCCCCCCCACCCCCCCCTGCCCAGCATGCACCCAATCCTGACATGGCACGATTTTTCTAATCCCCCACCCAACCAAAACTCCCTCTCCTTCCCTCCTGGGTCGGAGGGAAACAGTGCTGCTATCTCTCCTCCCCTCCCCCCCCCCCCCACTCCTCCCCTTCTCCCCTTTCCACTCCCTCTCTGGCCAAACAACAGCCACCTCTCTATCACACCATCAGAGCAGTGTTTTTCCCTGTCATTCTGCCTGCCGCCGACCCCATCGTGGAGGAAGAAATGTGGGCCGAGTCGCTCCCTTTGTGCCTTTATCTCATGCGGCTTAGCCGAGGGAATTTACATTTTGTAATAAGTACATCTGTTTATGCTCACTGTGCACTCTCCAGTCATCATGACATCAGTTTTTTTTTTTCTTTAATTTACACTTCCAGTAGGTCTGAAGTGTAATGTTTACCCGCTGGTGTATTCTTGCAAGCCTCGCTGTTTGGGTGATAAACTTGGAGGGGCGGGGCAGGAGAGTTTTGTTTGTTTGATTATAATGGCGCACGGTGGCTGCGCCGGTGGTGGGCAGGTGGGCTGGAGCCGTTCAGGGTACAGGGTCAGCCCTGCCGGAGGCACGGTGTGAGGGCTGGAGAGGAAGTGCCTCCCAGGGGACTGGCCCTCGGCCCGGACTGCAGCAGCCCCGAGAGCCGCGCCCTGCATCACTCGCTCCTCAGGGGGGAACTCGAGGCAGACGCACACACACACGACTCACAGTCACCCGGTCACGTCCTGGAGAGGATGGTAGACGGGGTGGGGGGGGGGGGGGGGGGGGGGGGGGGATGGGGGCGGTGAGTCTGAAGCCACACCGCATATCCCAACACACTCAACAGCCCGTTGCCTTTGGGGTACCGCGCAATGGCGGCGTTCCTCTTGGGTTTTTTTTTTTGGCCAGACATGTTTTAATGTGGCCAGAAAGCATCCATCTGGTTTGGCCAGTCTCAGTGCGTTTTAACTGCAGCCCTGTTTGGTAATCCCCAAGGATTTGGATACAATTTTGGATTTAAGTTAAGTGAAAAGTCATTATGAGGACCCCCTCTGACCCCATTGGGGCTGACGGACATGGAGGACACCAGACGGGAAAAAAAACACACACACACACACACACTCTCTTAAGCTCTTAAGTATGAACGTGTAATCTATGGTTTTTCAATTTGTAAAAATCACTATAACCGGCTTTAGTCGTTATCTGCACTGGGTCTGGTGAAGAGTTAAGGTCTGCCGCCATAGATCAGCCGTCCAGTGTGGTCTGGGTGCTCTTAGGGGGGCTGGAGAGGTGAAAGGACCAGGTCCTGAACTAATGACGGCCCTCTGGTTGCCGCAGGCCCGAAGGGCATCGAGTGCGTCCCCAGCTATTAGGAGGCTGGCAGAGAATACGCCATGTCCTGATGAAGGTGAACTCAGTTCAGGCCGCTTCTCAGGACGAAATGCCCTGACTAGATAACCCTTCGTACGTTCTTTGTCCTTTTATAGTGCTACTTGTTATTTGTTTTTTATTCATTTTTAATGGGGAAAAAATACCCCTGCCTTGTTTTCCTTTTTTGCCCATTTAAGGCCAAAGCAGACGTCCTAATTGGCACTGTGCCTCTTCTGAAACTAAACTTGCTTTTTTTTTTTTTTTTTTTCCTAAGTGAAACATTTTTCAGATGATGAATTACATTGAAGTTAAAATGGGTACTTGTTGGCAGTTCCTCTCAAAGGGTAAATTGTCAGACCTTGAAAATTCATCTGGAATATACCCAACATTGCAAGCCTTTGATGTATCAATTTAAATTAGTCGGCCAGATTGCCGTGTTTAATGTGGGGGAATTGTAAGTTGATAGGCTTGGAAGGCCACTTCACTCTTGCATAAGTTTATATGTAGCACTTAGCCTCCCTTTGATTTGTCAGTTACAGTCCTCTTGGCTTGATCACATGGTTTGATGGCCCAAATTGGATGTCTCGTTATGTTTTCACACCAGTGCCTGACGAGCCTTTGAGGATGGTGACCGAAATGATTATAATTGCTATCGATTGCACTCGAAGCTTTGCAGGAGGAGCATTTGCCCCTTAGAAATCCCAAAGTCCTGAACACCAGCGCGGGTCTATAGAGGAATATGAATGTGTGCTTCCCTATCACAGAGGGATAATCCAGACAGCTGAAGTATTCCATGCTCCCTCGTCTCACAGTTTATCTGCTAAAGCTGCTCCGAATCTGTGCTACCCTGAGTGGAACCTCTCCCCCCCCCCCCCGTTCCCAGGCTTATCCAAAGAAACCAACCAACAGACACGGCAGCGAGTTGTCAAGCCGTCGGCGAGCGCCAAACACAACGCGCGGCGCCTCCGGGCCGTCAGCACTTTTTCCCCCACATTTTTTTTTTTTTTTTGCGTGATCTCGCGATTACATAACCGTGTAGCTCGGGAGCGGCAAACGCGCCGCCATCCCACAGACTTCTCTCCCCGGCTCGAGGCACACAGTACACCTGCGGCCGGCCTCACCTGCCAAGAGCCTCGCCCCGTGCGGCACAGGTGACACCTCGGTGGACTGGGAGGAGGGTGGGCGGGGAGCCACTCCGTACTGCGGCCCCCGGGCTCCTTATATAGACCTCCACCATATGGTGCTGGAGGTTTTTCTGGAAAGTTACCTGTGGGCCTTCGGGTCGTCTGCAGAACAAGGCTATTTATACGGTTTCTATATGAGGTGCCGGTCGCATCCTGTGCCAACAGAGAGTTGCTGGTGTCGAGGAAAACTCCCAATACAAAGGTGCGAGTGAGGGGCTGCTTTGAATGTGCGTGTTATTAAAGGGACGCCATTTTTTTTTAGCTGTCTTATGCACCTGAAACCTCCTTTATTTTAGGAAGGTTTTTAATGACTTGATCGGGGGACAATGCTTGACTGTATTGGACTGTAGGACTGTATAGATTAGGACTGTAATTGGTTCGTCCCTGCACATCGCCCAGTCATTCACGCGGGTCCGGTTCTTAAGCGCCAGTTTTGCGGACCTCTTGGTGGTACTTTCACCGCAGGTCATCCCGTCTGCCCGTGCATTTCTTCAAATGTTAACCACAGAAGCAGAGAGCGCACCCCCACCCACTCCATCGCTTACCCCCCCAATGCAGCCCGGGCATGACCAATAGTCCCCCCAGGACTCATCCAGTAATACAGTTAAACAGATGTCTAATGAGATGTTATGTCCTCATTACTGGGCTAATGGATGGTCAAGGGGAGGGAGGGCTAGATCGTCTGCAAATTCCAACGCAGTTTAATATTCCCTTTTTTTTTTTTCTCGCCCCGTAGGCTCGAGATTGTGTCCGCGTCGGACGTCAATATTACATTCCCTCAGCCACCACGGCAGTCTTAATAAGGCAGCACGCATGGAGACGGATCAGGCTCGCCATTACAATTCACCCGGAATTAGTTAAGGGAATCTATACAAGCAACATTCACGTATCCACTAGGCGTGTGCCAAATGACTTTGTGGAGAAGGCGGCAATGAAAATGGACATTCTGTGAATTGCTTAAGGCAATTTCTGTATAAAATGGTTGTTTTCGTTGTGGTTTTTTTTGCATTTTCTTTTTTATATTTTTGCTCCTGTGATTTTTTCTTTTTTTTTTGCATGTTTGTTGGGGTGGAGATTAAGATGGCATTCTGGAAGAAATTGTCATGTCAGGGGCTTTATTGTTTGAGCGGGATTGTGGTGATTAATTTTGCACGCACTGTCTGGATGGAGGCTGGGGGGGGGGTGTGGGGGTTTGTCTGAGTAGCAGAGTTTGGGCCCTGATGGACCCACTGCTTCTTTACATGTCAGCTCCCCCCCCCCCCCCCCCCTTCTCTGCCTGAAGAGGGACG
>JAXIVH010000014.1:5654022-5659252 GCA_036785325.1 Urophycis tenuis | reverse complement strand
TCAGCTTTGGCTCCGGATGGCGGACGCGGTGCCACAGAGCACTTAACCGCCGTCATGTGACGGCGCTGTTCGAAGCGTCGCGGCCCCGGCCAAAGGAAAGCCCCCGGGGCGTGGGCTGGGGCCAGCTGGAACCCGCAGCCTCCCGGCCCGGTCCCGGCCGGCCCCCGGCCCGGCAGCGCCGGCTCCACAACCCTCCCCCACCCACCCCCCCCTCCGAGGGCCGCCCCGACCTCTTCAGGAATGTGTGATTCCTTTCCAGGCAACGAGTCACTGCCCGTGAACAACGGCGGGCTGAGCCGCGGTGGCGTGGGCCACGGCGCCCCCCGCTCCCCCCTCGGGTGCCGTGTGACGGTGGTGTCCGTGGGACGGCCTCTTTTGTAAAGCCTCATTCTTCACTGCGGCGTGCTGCTGGTGGGGAGGGGGTACGGGGGGGGGGATGGGGGTGTTTGTGTGGCGGTTATTTAGCGCAGACGGCGGCGGGCACTGGCAGAATGGCGGCGGGCGCTGGCAGAACGGCGGCGCTTGTTAAATGGGCGGGGGGGGGGGGGGGGGGGGGAGGGGGTGTAAATAAGGCGGGACCCGCTTTGACACTTCAAAGCGGTGGCACCGTTGTGCCCTTGAAAGAGGACACGGAGCCTGCTGTATCATCCTCTTTCATTATGCGCTCTGTTCCTTTCAACTGTAAAACGGCTTTTCGCTTTTTTTTTTTTTGGGGGGGGGGGGTGGTTTGTTTTTCCCTTCATTTTTTTTTCTCCATTAACTGTAAAAATGTTGTTTTTCACATTCGCGTTTGCGTTGCCATCACGAGGAATACAGCAGAATCCGATATGTTTAGAACAAAATATTTTAATTTTTTTATTTTCTTTTACTTTCTAATGTTGTAAATGTTGTACATTTAAACCCCATTCTTTGTATTTATTCTGTCTGCATTTGTGTTTCAATCAAGTAATAACTGCCTGCGGGGGGGTGGGGGTGGGGTTGTGGGTACCATTGAAGCATCCGGTAGGGTGCAGTGTGTCATTCCAGGGCAGCAGTCCGCTGTCAACTGTACACCCCAACAGCATCCACGGAACTACAGCGAGCCTGATAAGACGCAGACATGTTCTGCACTCGCGTGTCAGAGTCTCTGCTGCTTTATCTGGGACGGGGGGGGGGGGGGGGTGGGGGGGGGGGAGGCTGGCCCATTGAGGGCCAGTGAGCCTGGGAGATTCTGGCGGTCCTGGCCGAGACCCGGGGGGGGATCCCGGGACATAGACGGGTCATTCATACTGCCGCTTGTCGACAGATCACTTGGACAAAATGAGACAAGTCCCAATAGAGAGGTGTGTGTATGTATGTGTGTGTGTGCGTGTGTCACACACACACACACACACACACACACACACACACACACACACCTTGCAAAGCATTGGGGAGCCTTTTGGGTGAGCCAGGGCAGACTTTGCATAATGTCCCGGTCCATAGACCCACACTGGTGCTCATCACCCGGTACGTCCCCGGAACCAGGCCCCGTCTCTGAGCACATGAGCTGGGGAGAGAGTTAATTGTCTAGCAGGGGGGTAGAAGTGTGTGTGTGTGTGTGTGTGTGTGTGTGTGTGTTGGGGGTGAGTGGGGTCGGGGGGGGGGGGGGGGGGTGTTGCAGGGAGTCCCACCCAGCACCTCAACAAAAGTCATCACCCCCCCACCCTTTCCACCTTCCTCCATCCCTCCTCTTCAAGTTGCAAGTAATTCCTGGAACCATGCAGCGAGGGAGACATCCCCTATCTCTTATTAAGACCCTCTCTCCTCGCCGCTCCTTCGACACCCCCGGCTCCCCCCCCCACCCCCCCCCCCCCACCCGCCTCCCCATTCATACTCACACACGCACAGGCACGCACACGCATACATACACACACACACACACGCGTATGTGTGCGCGCTTTTACGTACCCTCACCGCGAGACCAAAATGAACAGTGGGAAAAATGGGAGAGCATGAAAAGGGAGCGGGGGAAAAAAAAAAAAAGCAAAGTCGTCTGCATGCAAGTGAGCGTTTCTCTCTCTCTCTCTCTCTCTCTCTCTCTCTCTCTGTCTCTCTCTGTCTCTCGCTCTCTCTCGCTCTCTCTCGCTCTCTCTCCTCTTCTTTGCTCTCACTCGCCGTTTTTTTTTTTTTTTTTTTTTTTTTCTGATTTACCGCTCTTTTCCTCAGAAAGCGCCATTGTTCCCCCTCGCCCAAGTCTCATCAGGCCTTTGTGGCTGACTATCACAGCAGCAGGCAGAGAGCTGGAAATGTATAAATGGTATCATGCCTCGTGATTAATGGCGGCGCTTATGAGTCAGGTCTGATAACGGGGCCTGCTCTCTACTCAATTTCAGATACCGTTAATGGAATCTGTCTTCTGCGATTGTAATGTGAGAGCGCCTAATTTGCTATGGAGCTTGAAGCTGTCACCGGCAAGGGATTGTGGGGGTCATAAGGGACCTGGCAGCCGTTTTGGCCTGCAGCTTGTATCTGCGGCGCTGAATAGAGCAGCTCTCTGCCTGTCAGTTAGCTGATAGGCTGATGAGGAGGACTCTAAGCCACTCCACACAATGGCGGAAAGGGCCATACCGCCTGACTTCCCTAATTGTCGAGGCCTGTTCGCGTTGCGGAGCCGGCGTGCCAGGCACAGGGCTAGCTTCTCTTCTCTCTTCTTCTTCTCTCTTCTTCTTCTTCTTCTTCTTCTTCTTCTTCTTCTTTTTCTTCTTCTCTCTTCTTCTTCTCTTCTTCTTCCTCCTATCCTTTTCCAGTTTTTTTTCCCCATTTCATCCCTCCTCCACCCCGCCACACTGTCACCCCTTTCTGCACATGCTCTCTGTATCCTTCCTCCTCCTCCTCCTCCTTCTCCTCCTCTGCTTCATTTGTGGCCTCACTCGCCTTTGCCTCCCTTCCCCCCCCTCCCTCCTCTCCCCCCACCCCCCCCCCCCCCTCTCTCTCTCTGTCTCTGGTTTTTCAGTAAGTGGTGGGTCTTAGTGTGTGACAGATTATCCCAAGTTTGCTTCAATTACCCGCTAAAGAGACGGGAGACGGTGCAGGAGGAGAGGCGGAGGCCGGGTGGGGTGGTGGTGGCGGGCGGGGTGCTGGGGTGGTGGCGGGTGGGGTGGGTGCGGGGGGGGGGGGGGGAAACTTTTGTGCACATTATATTTAAGAGGCTGAGGATAAAGTGCTATCTCCAGCACGGTGGGTTTGGTGCCAGTCTACTGGAGATCAATGGGCTGCCAGGGAGGGAAATTCTCATTATGGCTGAATTGCCCTAATTCAAGTGAGGGTGTTTTTTTTTTCTTCTTTTTTTTTTCGCCTTCTTGTCCAATCACCAAACTTTGGGTCACAGGAAGATTAGAGTGTCGTCCAAAATGATTCCGGTCGTGTGTGTGTGCGTGTGTTTCTTTTTTCGTGTAATAATATATATTTTCATGCCTGAAATGTTTTGAAGTAATGTCATGTCAACATTTGTGCAATACCATAGTATATGATGCATTTCATCATCCAACAAATGTGGAAAATATGTAAATATAAATTTGGATATTCCCATTACACTTAATTTTAATAGGGTGTAATAAAACAACACATGACTGCTTATAAATGTCTGCTAAACATAGATGCGTTCATCACCAGCCTGCAACTTTTCCTCACAAGCCTAGTGCTAACACGTGACTCCTGTGCCTCCAAGCCATTTAAGATCTGCTCTCCCCCCCCCCCCCCCCCCCCCCCCCCCCCCCCCCCCCCCCCTCCCTCCCCAGGCTGGCGGGTCCAGGTCCAGGCGCGGTGCTGGCCGGCGGTGCGTTCGGCGCGTCCAGGCTCAGCTGGCAGTGGTCCACGGTGGCGGAGGTCTTCAGCCTCAACAACCTGTTTGTGGGGCTGCTCTTCTCCCTGACCGCCTGCTTCTACTATCCCAACTGTTTAAGTCGGGCCGGAGATGCCTCCCACAGGGGGAAGGTAACCGCCTCCCACCTCACCCTTATCATCACTAATGATCATCAGTGGTGAGCATTAGGGTACCTGTCTAACTTGTACAGTATTAGTAGTTATTTGTCTGGTAAGTCGTAGGCTGGCCACGATTTATTATGGAAGACTGTAATTATAACGGAGAACAAGCGGGTCACTGGCCATGTGACCAGAGCGTGGCAGAGGAGGGGAGCCGGACTTTCTGTTCTGTGGAGCATAATGGGTGAACGATCAAAGCAAAACCAATCTGTGCGGTCGCCAAATTTCATCCCCTTTTTTTGGACGACGCGACGGCGGGGCAGTTTATGGCGTCGCGCGGTGCGTCATGGCGAGGCACGGGGTTTTGCAGCGTGGAGGTTTCATTTGATAGAGTGCCAAGCAAAGACACAATCAGGGAGGAGAATCAAAAGGTCTGCCGTTCACTCCCCGCTGTGTGTGGGATGGGGCGGTCAGAGCCCAGCGCTGGTGCTGCCCTCGGCCCTGCTGCTCTCCAAGTGCAGTCATCGATACGTTGTTGTATTTATTAGTAATCGATACACAGATGTGGCCGTGCGTGTTTTGTACGCTATGTCTTTGGTTTGATTGAGGAGGTAATAAAGAGTGTTGTCTGTTTCTTGTCTGTCTGTCTGTCTTGTCTGTGTGTCTTGTCTGTATCAGCTTGCCCATTTGGGGGCGCTGTGCTGTGGCTTGGGGCTGTGTAACCAACACACCCTGGTGCTGTATGTGGTGCCCATCGCCCTCTGGGTCCTGGTGCAGCTGAACTCACAAGGGGTAGGTCTAGCTCGTCTTTCTCTCATACACACGAGTAGCAAGGCTGTAACCCTATCATCATCCCCCGCATGCAGGAAAACCCTGAAAGACTATTGACATTCTGCATTCACAAACCATGTGGGAGTTTTCCCGATGTTATTAATGCCAACCAGGGATCACATTTCCAGAATTCTTCTAGCAGTATGTTTTTCATAATATGATAGAGTTGTTACATTTTTGAATTTATTTCAGCAACATTAAATGTTTTCCTGTGCCCATGTCATAATCAGTTATACCAGTTGTTGCATACGTATCCACTGATAAATGCTGCAGTCACACTGCAGTATGTTTGTTCCATCGACTGTATTGACCGGCGTGCGATTCTGATTGCGCTCAACCGCCTGACCGTGTGTCAACTTTTGTCAGGCGCTGTCTCTCCGTCTCCTGGTGACTCTGGGGCTGTGCTTCGTCGCGGGGTTCCTGCCTTACGCCTACCTGCCCATCTCCTCGCACCACA
>JAXIVH010000014.1:5609022-5649022 GCA_036785325.1 Urophycis tenuis | reverse complement strand
AAATGTTCTGATATAAGCTGACAGGTACCCTTCAGTTTCTCTTCAGTGTGAGCCGGGCCACGGGAGCCGAGTGAGTTGTGCCCTCACCGTTTTTCAAGCACTTTTTTTCTTTGTGGTTCGAAAAAAAAAAAAAAAAAAAAAAAAAAAAAAAAAAAAATCCCCTTTGCAACACTTTTTCCCTGAGTCAACCCGATTTGTTTCCCCCGCCACTGAACTCCACCTGTCAGCCTCCCCCTCCACACCCCGCACCCTGACTGTGCCTGGCCTGCAGTCAGGGTGCGCACACACTCCCGCCCCCCGCGGAGCTCCGTCCGAGGAGCGGCAGATTACAGCAGCGTTACGACAAGGGGGGGGAGGGAGGGGGAGGGAGGGGGAGGGAGGGAGAGAGGGTGGGAGTGCCAGGGCCCCGACACCCATCACCTGGCGGCTTTGATCAAGGGGAAGGCGAGCGTGGTGCTCGGGTTGTCTGTCCCCGTCTCCTCCCTCCCCCCCCGTCTCCCCCAGTCTCCCCCCCCCACCTCCCGACAACGGGGGCGGGCGCTGACAGCTTAACCCTGCGTGCTCCTCCCGGAATATGACGCACACGCGCCCGCGCACGCACGCACGCATGCATCCGCGTTGCACAGGCAACACGTGCAGACAGACTCTCACCGCGTGCCGCTGGCTGACTCCTGACAGGGACTGCGATCAGAGCCACAACGCGGTGGTGGAGCGCTTCGGGGAGCAGATCCTGGCCTCCGTGCCCCGGAGGGCCATCATCCTGACCCGGGGAGACCTTCCAGGGAACTCCCTGCGCTACCTGCACTACTGCCAGGGCGAGCGGGCCGACGTGCGCCTGGTGGACCAGGAGGTCAGCGCTGGCGATCGCCTCTGCTCCCCAGGCCAGGAAGCGGCCAAAAATTACCCCATATGGGAAATACAAACATATTATTTTTTCAAATGAGTACGATAACGATAACGATCAGGACAGTATGCAGCACTGAGAGCAAAATGGCAATTTTTTACATGCAATTTGCAAGATGACTTCATAACTTCTGCTAATTATCTTGCTTTGAGATTATTGTAGAAGATCAGTACATTCAATGCATGTTTGAGGAAAGGTACATTCTTTCACTTCTGTACATCAGAGTGATGAGGTCCGTACATGTGGAGCCCATTGTGTGACTGTGAATCTACTGCGCGGCTCTTCTAACCTGTGGCTCCTCAAGCAGATGATGACGTACACGTGGTACGTGGCCAGGCTGAAGAACCACCACCGCGGGGTCCACTTCCCCGGCCGCTGGTGGGACCCGGTCCAGTCAGAGAAGAAAGGCACCTTCAGCCTGGAGCACTTCCTGTCCAACAACACGCAGTAAGACAGACAGATGATCACTCGAAAAGCCGATAGTGGCGATGGTGGTTAAACCACTGATGGGGCTAGGAGGAAAAGACGAAGTCCACAGTGAAGTATCTCTGTAATTACCAACCGGTAAACCACATGAAATCTGCAGACTTTCAGTTCACAAGGAAAAACTACGACTCACTGCTGTGCCTGTTATCTTGAGGAACCACTGATTACAGACCGATGAGCTAGGCAGCGTGTTGGTGCCAAGCCCCACCAGGGGGCAGTATTTGCCTGGCCAAGTGCCCCCCAGTTCTCAGAAGGGGCAATGCTGACCTCTGTGGGTTCAACACACACACTCACACACGCACACACACACACACACACGCAGAGCGAGACAGAGCAAAAGAGAGAGAGAGAGCATGAGAGAGAGAGAGAGAGATAGAGAGGGAGAGCAAAAGAGAGAGAGAGAGAGAGAGAGAGAGAGGTGTCATGGATGTAAGCGGGGCCCACACTGCTGTTCATATGTGGGTGTGGTAGTTGTCAGCAGTCGCCCGGGGTGAGGGGGAGTGATATCTGGGTGGAAAGTGGACATAGGTATTTTACCTCCTGTGGTTTGAACTCCTCCCTTTGTGTGTGTGTGTGTGTGTGTGTGTGTGTGTGTGTGTGTGTGCGTGTACGTGTATGTGTATGTGTGTGTGTGCGTGTATGTGCGCAGTAGGCCTGTGTTTGCGTGCATTGGGCTGACTGATGGGGACCCCAGCTGGGAGCGAAGCTTCACCCGGTGGCCCCTGGGCGTGTGTGACCACCTGGTCCCCGCACACACACACTTCCACCCTGAGGAGTGGGCCCAGCGCACCCGCAACCTCTACCAGTGGAGCGAGCCCCACGACAGGTACACACACACACACACACACACACACAGTGTCCAGTGGCCACATACATATACAGTATATTGCAGGGCTGTAGTCAAGACCACCTTTGTCGAGTCCAAAGGCAAGTCCAAGACCAGGACTAGTCGAGTCCAAGACAAGACCGAGTCCCCGACCGAAAAAAAAAGTCGTATTTTATTATGGTGGAATTGGCGGACATCTTTATTTGTCAGTGTGTGTGAATCAATGAAAATGACTGACAATAACGTTATGTTAGCAGGACACGCAGATGCAGGGCGTACGGAGAAACTAGTGTGTGAGTGGTTATCAAGTGGCCCGCGTTCTAAACATAATAAAGACACCTAGACTTGGTCGAGACCAAAATCCATATTTGGCAACACCAGTAGAGGCCGAGACAAGTCCAAGTCCAAATACCAGCGAGTCCAAGACAAGTCTGAGACCATAGAAAAAACATCTTGAGTCTGAACTACAGCCCTGGTATATAGCAGAGTATAGCAGCAGTATATAGCAGTGTTGTAGTACTCGAGTCCGGGACTCGAGTCCGACTCGTGAGCTAAATTTAGAGACTTGTGACTTGACTCGGACTCGAGCACTGAATGACTCGAACTGGACTCGGACTCGTGCATTAGGTACTCGAGAATTAAGACAAGGACTCGACTTTTTTTTATGTCATTAGGCTATAATTGTAATATGCCATTATTCTATAATTTGGTATATGATTTTAATATCTAGTGCAAGGGAATGTTACTGCTTCATGTCATACATCACATGTAACGTCATGTTCACATACAAACTGGAACTAACACGGCGCCAAAATGCCTGGAGACAATGCCCCTAAGATTGTCCGATTTGCTTTCGAGGAGTTCACCTGCAACTGAAAAAAAATGCAAAGCACAATGCTCCATATGTAAAAAGACCATTGAGGAGACAGAGGGGACTACCTCAAATTTCAACCATCATTTGTCAAGACTGCACCCAGAAAAGTAAGTGACTACGGACTCAACTCGGACTCAATGTGGATCAATAGGGACTCGACTCGGACTTGACTCGTATGAGTAGTGGACTCGACTCGGACTTGACTCATATGAGTAGTGGACTCGACTCGGCTCGACTCAGATTTTTTTTTTATGACGTGGACTTGACTCGGACTCGAACACTGTGGACTCGGACTCGAGGCATAGTGACTTGACTACAACACTGGTATAAAGACAGAAAGACAATTCTGACCCCTGTATCGTGACCACACCACTGTACTCTCTGCGCGAAGCCCGCCTGTTCTTTCCTTCAGTCCGTTGACTTGTGTGTGCATGAATCACCGGCCACGCGGCCCGGACCCCCCTCCTGTGCTACGGGGGTCCCTGTTTCCAGCGAGCCCCTTCCCTCTCCTTCCCCCCTTACTCTATTTATATTTACTTTTTTGAATTCAACCGGCGCGAGACATTCACTCCCCCCCCCGGCCGTTTGAGACGAGACCAAGCGAAGGGAAGATAATGACTTCCTCATTGCGTTTTTTTGTCAATAAGTGTGTCAAAAGTGGAATTAGTCAAAGCTCCGCGTTTATGCCGCCGTCGCCGGCAGCCCCGGCGCTCAGTGAGGGGCGGGTGTTCACGGCTGCTGCGCTGCGGCGTTACTCCCACCGCCGCCGCCACCACCACCACCACCACCACCACCACCACCACCACCACACGCCCCCGCCCTCTTGTGACGACCGTGTCCGCGGATGCCCCACGAGCCCAACATTAGCTCGCCGTACGCAGCCACTAAAGCATTCTTTTGAAGAAGAGGTCAAGTGTTTGTGATGCAACCGAGGCGCGAGGCGGGGGGATGACGGGAGGGGGGTGGGATACTCTCTGTGTGTTTGCGGCGTTGCACTCGCTGTATAGTTGCTGTGTATTTGCGGCATGTTGTTGTTGTTGTTGTTGCAGTGTTTAGTGACTTTTTATGGTTTGGTTCAATTGGATAGCGAACACAAGGGCTGACGGTAACTCTTGAGCGGGCAGGGCTTCCGGACGTGTACACCACTGAATGTGTTTGTGTTGTCAACTGTTTACCGCCGTATTGACAGACGACTCATTTGTGGCTCACCATGCCTAGCCGTCGTCCTTTAACAAAGAGGAAAACAAACAGCATCCAGCGAACGCTTTTAAGTGAAGATGAAAGAGAGAAACGACAAAGAATGAAAGCTTAACGCTTTTTGGTGTTATCTTCTCTTTTAAAAACCTATTGACAGTTGGAATGTTAATTTCTGATATTTGATTCACTTTTTGCAGCTAATGTTTACATATTTGTTGTGATTTACCACTTGGAAGCAAAATGGTTGCCAGAGTAACACATGACCTTTGTGGTACATTTTCTTCAGGTATGTCTTGATCTTGATCTTCTTTTTCTTTCTTGTTCCTTGACAGTTTCCATCCCAGTTCCTGGGAGCGTGTCGCAAATGAAGAGATGTGGCAGGCCAGGTGAACCACACCTTCTGACCTTACAATACATCATAGACTCATAGATACTAGATATACTGTGTAGACTCCTAGGTACTAGGTATACTACGTAGACTGGATTGCTCAGTATAGTAGATACTAGCTACTATACTATATAGACTCATAGATACTAGATATACTATATAGACTAATAGATACTAGACATACTATGTAGACTAATATATGCTAGTAGATATACTATATAGATTAAATTACATTAGAAATACGGTATAGATTTATATGTAGTAGTTATACAAGACTAATATAGACTAATAGACATTAGTCGATATACAGCATATATTCAAAATACATATTCATAGATGGTAGTTTTGCAATATAGACTTATGGATACTAGTAGATATACAATATAGCCTCATGGATACTAGTAGATATACAATATAGCCTAATGGATGCTAGTAGATATACAATATAGCCTAATGAATACTAGTAGATATACAATATAGCCTAATGGATACTAGTAGATATACAATATAACCTAATGAATACTAGTAGATATACAATATAGCCTAATGGATACTAGTAGATATACAATATAGACTAATGGATACTAGTAGATATACATTATAGACTAATGGATACTAGTAGATATACAATATAGCCTAATTGATACTAGTAGATATACTATATAGACTAATGGATACTAGTAGATATACAATATAGCCTAATGGATACTAGTAGATATACTATATAGACTAATGGATACTAGTAGATATACAATATAGCCTAATGAATACTAGTAGATATATAATATAGACTAATGGAGACTAGTAGATATACAATATAGCCTAATGGATACTAGTATATATATACAATATAGCCTAATGGATACTAGTAGATATACAATATAGACTAATGGATACTAGTAGATATACAATATAGCCTAATGGACAGCATATGCACAGTGTAGACTCCCAGCAGACCAGTAGACACCCAGTATCTAATAGCTACTAGTAGACACACTACATACACTAACACACGCCGCCGCTGCCTCTCTCCATCCCTCCACGCCGCGCTCTGCTCCCAGCAGGGCTGTGCGGCGGAGCCGAGCGGCGCTCCAGAACATCTCCATAAATCAGCCGTGTGTGCGAGCGCATCTGCATGTGCGTCGGCGTTGGGGCGGCGTGGCGGGCTTGGGGGGGCCGGGGGGGGGGTTTATCTACATAAAGTCAGTCTATCGGACCGTCGCGTCCCAGGGAGAGTGAGAGGGGCGCAGCTCATCCATGCCGCACTCAGCCTCTCTCTCTCTCTCTCTCTCTCTCTCTCTCTCTCTCTCTCTCTCTCTCGGCTTTTGTTTCAGGATGAAGACGGCTTTCTTCCTCTACGACCTGGCGGAGGGCATGCAGGGAGACGGGAAGGCGCGCCTCTACCAGCTGTCTTACACCGTGAGTCTGCACTCCGGCGCCGGGCGTGGCGTTGGCCACGTTGTTGTTGTTGTTGTTGTCCTGATCGCGGCCCAACATCTGTATCTCCATTAGTGAGGCGGGCAGGGGGATCCGAAATAGCGCGGGCGCCTGCCTATTAGGAGTGATACACAAGTGTGTTTTGCCTCGCGTTGCGTGTGTGCACTGCGGTTTAAAATGAGGTTAATATCAATATTTGGGATATGCAAAAACGTGTTGGCTGTGTTCCAGCCATGCGCACGTGATGCGGGAGGCAAGGGCAGCCGCATAACTAGTCTTCATTTATTGTGTGTGTGTGTGCATGTGTGTGTGTGTGTGTGTGTGTGTGTATGTCTGGGGGGTGCGGGGGCAGCTCTACAAGGAGATTGTGGAGGCCTACCCGGAGTACCCTCCCAACTGGGACAAGAACCTGGCCCTGGCCTGCGAGAGGCTCCTGCGCTCGGGCCTCCAGGGCCCCGAGGCCGCAGACCGCCTGCTGACCTGCAGCATCAGGCACTTCTCCCTCTACCTGCGGAAGGACCGCCAGGAGGCCCAGGCCCCGGTCATCCGCTCGGTCATCGCGGACATGCTCCAGGAGCGCGAGCGGCTCCGCCAGAACCTGGAGCACGGCCCGTGAGCCGGGGGTCCCCCCCACCCCGGGGACAGAAGGTGGAGGTCGGAGGTCGGAGGTCGGGTGTCGCGGTAACGCAGCCCGCTCACTGGTGGTATAACCTGAGAGCACAGCTCTGTTGAGATCCGATCCGACTACTTTGTGGAAAAACTGATGATTGTGCTGCTATACTATGTGGGATTCAGTCTTTGAACTCGGCCCAAATTGAACTTTTAGTGTTTGGGCGCCCCATGTTACAGACGAATGTGACAATGTGCCCCACACAGGGACGCCACAGTCAAAACATGATTAAGCGGGCAGCGCCAGAACTGGCTGTCTGGATGCTTCCCGTTTGACCTGCTGCGGGCTCCCTCGGGGACACGCCTTGACTTAAGGACACCCAGTTGACCCCAATCAAATCACATCCCGTGCCTCATTAGGCCGCGTGCATCTTTACATCCTGTGTTTTTCCCCTCCACGCCGACCAGCGTTTATGTGATAATTATGCGGCCTTGGCCTGCTGCTGCCACTGCCCTAATGTGAGGAGAGAAAAAAAGCGAGCCGGGCTGAGATTGAGGGGGGAAAACCCAATTTCCAGGGCAGAAACGGGGATTAGTGCTGCTGTTTAATCTGGGACAGACTTGTGCCGTTGCTCACTGGCGTTTCCCACTATGTCCTCTTTCTCCCCCCCCCCCCCGCCTGGCTGGCCCTCCCTCCTTCCCTCCCTTCCTCCCTCCACCCACCCACCCACCCATCACTCCATCTTAGATGGTCCTTTTATACGTCCGGAAGCAAGTGGATTCCCTTCTCCTCAGTGCAGCCGTAATCCTTTGTGGCTTTAAATAGAACGGCACAATCACACAAACGTGCGTGTGTTTGTCTTGCCAGCGTCCGCGCCCGTATCCGTGTACACGACGTTCAAACACACACACACACACACACACCGCTCGACCCACGGAGCCTGGTTTTATGGTGCCCGGCCACAGACACACACACACACACACACACACACACACACACGCACACACACACACACACACACACACACACACACACACACACACACACACACACGCATACACACATACATACACATACACACCGCTCAATCCACGGAGCCTGGTTTTAGGGTGCCCGGCCACACACACACATACACACACACACACACACACACACACGCACACAGACACGCACACACACACACACACACACACGCACACACACACACACACACACACACACACACACACACACACACAGCAGGCCAGCTGAACCGGACCCAGCACCCAAGCGTCCTCAGGGAGGCGCGAAGACATGACACATGGGAGGGCCTGGACCACGGAGAGCCTTGAGGCACGTAAAGTGTGTGTTGGCCTCTCGCTGGCTGTCTTTGCAGCTGAGGACGGGGTTCTTGTACTGGCCCGGTGACCTTTCAGTGGGACCTCTGCTCCTTCTGGTTGAGGAGAACCAGAGGGACTGAGCAGGGTTTGAGGCGTGGAACTTTGTGACGTGCTGTCTTGCTGTTTTAATAAACTGTTTGGCCCGGCTGTTGTTGTTTTTTTCTCCCGTCCCGTTTGTTTACCTCATGAAGCATTGTTGGCACAAGCTAACAGAGAAGGGGGGAGGGGCGGGGCATTTATAGCTGAATGCTGATTGGCTGATTGGTGATTAAACCTGGCACCAGAATATTGATGAGCCACAACAGATGACGGCAGTAGAGAAGCACGTGGATTGCTCAAGTTGACCACCACGGTGTCGGGGTCCTCATGGCATCAGTAACAAATATCACCAGTGTGTGTTCTGTACGTCATCCTCTTTCCCCATGTATCATCCTGTGCCCTATATTTAACTTTACTTTTTGTCCTCTTCTTGGTCGCCCCCTCGACCCCCATCTCTCTCTCCCGCTCTCTCTCTCACCCCGTATTTCCTCTCTCACCCCCTTCCATTCTACTGCCCCTCCTGTGTGTCTCAGAGAGAGAGAGAGAGAGAGGGAGCCGGCTGGCCGCCCTCTAAACCAGCGGTGCTGCCGAGGATTGCGGGCCGCTGTGGAATCGCTGTGACCGGGGATGCAGGCAGGGAGCCACCGCCACGCTGGAATGTGAGGGGGGGCGTCTGAGGAGATAAGGGGGAGTCGGGCCCGGCCAGGGAGAGGGGTGGGGTGGGGTGGGGGGTGGGGGGGGGGAGAGGGCGAGGTGGGAGAGGGCGAGGCGGGAGACCGGGCAGAAACAGCAAATCTATGAATGGGAAGACAGAAACACAACACCACAAACAGCCAGAGAAAAGGATGGGACTGGGCGGGTGAGGATGGGGGGCTTGGGGGATGGCGGATGGGTGTGTGTGTGTGTATGTGTGTGTTGGGGGGTGGTGGGGGGGGGGGGTACTGGAGATGGGAAGCCAGCCTTATTCCTCTTTGCATTTCATTTACATCCCTGGCCGTATCGACCAATCGGATTGGGAGCAAAGCCCGCGGCTTAGGAGGGGAATAAAAAGACAAAATGCCTTTGCTGCTCTCATCCCTCTCTGATAATACCCCTTCTGTTTTCCTTTTCTCTCCCCTCCTCGTCTATAAGTAGATACTGTCCGAAATGCCAGCGGAAAAGCGACACCTCCGCTTGCTGTGTATCTCAGATAGAGCGAGCCGGAGCAGGGAGCTGAAAAGACAGCTTTACTAGCTGGGGCCTATCTCCTCTCCTCTCCCTGGCTGGATGGAGACTTGGAGTGTGGGAGGGAGGGAGGGAGGGGAGAAGGGGAGGGGGGGGAGGGGTGAGGTGGGGGTGTTTGGGACGGGAATAGAGGGTGTGAGAGGCATGATATACTGAGCCGGCCACAGATTTTGCAGAATCTTGCACTCGGCAAAACTTTGTCGGCGGATCCGTCCTCACTAAGCGGCGGGGGAACCTGTTTCAGGGATGTTTCACCGGGCGGCGGCCATCTTGGCAGATGTCGGCCAACTGCTGGCAGCAACGTTGAGATGTCTCTTTTTACACGGCGGTTGTCTTTTACCTTTTTTTTTTGAATGTATAGAAATGTCTCAATCCTTTTCTCGATAAAACACTTTTCAGTACTGTGACCATAGTCAGTGAAGCCGGTCACCGTCAAAAAAATAAGACTTTAACCCAAACACATCATAGTGCTGTGTATAAAGCTGCTCTCCCTGTCAGATGACTGGCGCTAATGAGGCTTCATTCTCCATTATTTCGACGACGTGTATTCCAGTCCGTGGCAGCCGCTGTTTGTGCGCCGGCCGTGTCGGTGTGCGCTGTGTGTGTGTTTGGCGGGTTTACTGAACGTATTTGGCCAGGTGTCGACAGCACTCAGCATTGTATTGTGTGTTTGGTTTGGTTCGGTCCCATTGTGCCGAAATACACAAACGTCTCCCCTCACCCCCGCCAGGCTTTGCTCGCGGGTGTTTGTAACGTTTTCTTATTTAATGGAGCTGGGGGGGGGGGCAGCATTGCCTTGACACTCTTGTCATTGTGTGGGCGTACTTGGGGTCTATTGTGCGGGCCGACCGGACCTTGTGTGGGTATAGCCGCTGCTGATATGAGGCTTACAGAAGTGCAATTGTCGTCGCTGGGATCAGAGTCTCCCCCCTCCTCCCCCCCTCCTCCCCCCCCCTCCCCCCCTCTTCTCCCGCACGTGAGGGGTTTTTTTTGGAGCGAAGCGGCGAAACACACGGGAGCCCCCCGGCAGACGCTGGGCCGAGATAAAGTCACCTCCGGACCCTCCGCGGACCCCCATCTTTGCGCTCGCTCTCTCTCTCTCTCTCGCTCTCTTTCTTTCTTCTTCCATCGGCGTCCTTCCTCCACGACACGGCCCCCTTTGGTTAAAACCCGAAACCCAACAATGGCGGCAGATATGGCGGCGGGGAGGATTAGAGGTCAGGGGGTAAGTGTGGGGGAGAGGGATTCAACCGTCTCCATTTCCTGGAAACAATGGGCAGGGTTGGCTAAGCTCTGGCCCCGAGCCTTGCATACCTCCAGTGAGATGTTTGGCCAGCGGCTGGCGCTGCCAGTGCTGGTTACACTGCTGCTCTGGATGCTGTTCTGCGCATGGGGTAGCATCTGGAGGGGTGGTTGGGATGGATGGATGGATGGATGGATGGAGAGAGAGAGAGAGAGAGAGAGAGAGAGAGAGAGAGAGGCTAGATGGATGGATGGATGGATGCATGCAATTTCCCTCAGGGATCATTTCTGTCTGGATGGATGGATGGATGGATGGATGAATATGTAGAGTGATGGATGTGTGTTGGTGGGTCAACAGTGTTCAGTGATTAGACCACTCTTCCTTCAGCAGCAATGCTCACTACCTACCGACACATCCTCAGACGTCGCCGCTGTGACTCGCCCACCAGCCCGGCCCCTGTAACGGCGTGCAGGTCCGTGCACATCCCTGCCGAGCGACCGCCCGCACGTGTGCGCGTCCGTTCCAAAACGTTCCCCGGGCCTCGCCTTCTGGGGGACAAAAAAAAAAGCCGTCCGGTGAGAGCGAGTTCCGGGGGTCCGTGTGTATGTGCGCGCGTCAATATGAAAAATAACTTTCAGGGCTGCTGGGAAGCGCGCCGGAATATTATCCCCAAGTGCCTGGTTGTTATCTTGTGTACACACATTTGTTTATTTGATCGCGGCCCCCTCCGCTACAGCACTCAGTGTATATCAAAGACGGCGGTTCCCGGGCGGCAATTGAAAAACGGCTGCGGTGGAGAAAAGGTCTCTCTCCACTTTGATTGCGGCGAGGCAGCGGGGAGGAAAATGAGGCCCATTCTGTGCACTCTCCTCAGATCTATTTAAATAATGGAGGAGTAAACTGACAAATTAGGTACCTTTATGGACGCCCCTGGGCTCACTCGCTCTCTCTCTCTCTCTCTCTCTCTCTCTCTCTCTCTCTCTCTCTCTCTCTCTCTCTCTCTCTCTCTCTCTCTCTCTCTGTTTTCTCCAACACAAGAGAGTGCCACCGGGCTCAGGATAATATCTCTTTCTGCTATGAGAAGGGAGAGAGAGAGAGAGAGAGAGAGAGAGAAAGAGGGGGGGAGAGAGGGGGGAGGGTAGTGGGCCAGGAGGGGTTTCACCAATCAAGCAGGCCACACTTCCTCCCCCCAGGTTCTAATTTTGTGGCACATTAAAGAGCTCGCCCTCCATTTAGGACACAGAGAGATATTTTCATAATTTGCCGCGTCTCTCTCGACTAGCTTGAGGTGGCTTTCTCTCTCTCTCGCTCGCTCTCTCTCTCTCTCTCTCTCTCTCTCTCTCTCTCTCTCTCTCTCTCTCTCTCTCTCTCCCTACTCCGTGTCTGAACGGAAGGCCTGGGGAAAAACGAAGAAGGGTAATTCATTTTCCTGCTTTAAGTCAACCAGCATTCGATTCTGCATAATATGGCTGTTAGGTGTGTGTGTGTGTGTGTGTGTGTGTGTGTGTCTGTGTGTGTGTGTCGCAGCCAACATTTATCTCCGCCATTATTTCCCAGCCGCCCTGAACGTCATTGGTTACATAAAAGCCAGATATGCTTCTTCAGGTGTCGTTAAGAAGTCTCTTTGAAATGATGTCAACCCATTAGACATCACACATTAGACTCACATGAGGTATGTCCGGTATTACAAAAAGGAAAAAAAAAAAGCCTGGAATAAATCATTGGATCTCTGGGATGGAAAACACCTCCCCTCTTCCTAAGTGTTTTAATACATGTTTAAAGTATATCGCTTGACCTCCACGCCGTCCCAATCAGTGTTGCGGCGAGCATCAACACTTTGCAGCGTTGATTCCTACATGGTGACGTTACTCATGGTCTCGGTGGGGGCATTTCATCACTGACAGCCGAGCTAATCTGAACCCCCCCCCCACACACACACACACACACACACACACACACACAATTTACAAATGAAAATCCCACCATCCAATTGAGCTAATAGAGGGACTTGAATGGGATAATGACGATGTGGTGTAATACTTTGTAAAAAGCCTGTAATGTTGTGTGTTGCCGTCTGAGTCTGTGTGACTGTGTGCGTTTGACTTGTCTGCGGTGATTATGGTGGCGGTGGCGGGTGGCGGCGGCGGCGGGGGGGGAGAAGCGAGGGAGGGCCTCCAGGTCTGGCGGTGGGCTTACGTGGCTGGGACAGGGACCTCTCCCTGGGCTGGGAGATACGCCTGTCTGCCCTGTTTCTGCCGGTGCCCAGGGTGGCAAGGCCCAGGCACTCAGGAGAGATGATGTGCCCTGAGAGTGTCTCTCTCACACGCCTTTCAGTCCCCCTCGCTCTCTAGCTCTCCCTCACTCCTTTTGCTCTCTCTCTCGTTTACACTCATTCTCACTCTTGCTCTCCCTCTATTCTATATCTCCTCTTTTTCACTAATTTTCTCTCTTTCTCTCTCGCTCTCTCTCTCTCTCTCTCTCTCTCTCCCTGTTTTGCCTTAATGCCGCTCTCCCTGTCTCTCTTCCTCTGTTCTATTGCAGTGCTTGCAGATGTGCACAAACAAGGAAGGATTAAAGCAAAACAAATCTAAACAGACAAATGGAATTAGAGTGATGGGTGTCGGTGGGCTGGTTTGCAGTGATAAACATAATGATGGTGTGTGTGTGTGTGTGTTGTTGTATGTATGTGTGTGTGTGTTCCCGTGTCTGGGGGATTATCACTGGTTAGGTGTGTGTGTGTATGTGTGTTGGGCTGGGCTGGGTGACTGCTTCTGGGTTGTCTTTGTGTGTTTGCCTATCTGTCTATGTTTTTGTAATTATGTGTGTGTATATTTGCTCGGCCTCCACTTGTGTGTGTGATAGATGTGTCACTGCATATTGCCTCACAACAACAACAAGCCCCTGTGCCCTTTGCATGTGTTAATGCCCCTCCCACCCCCATCTCCTCTTCAGGGTGTTGCTGTTTGTTTGGGTCATATTTCCTTCATGTCGGTCATAGTTCTGCCTGGTTGGTATTCATGGGGTGGCGTGCGCAGCGGTCCGAGCCCCCTGTGCATCTCTACTGGGCATGTGCAACCAGAAACTATTCCCCCAATACTGACACATATATACACCAAGTGAGATACACTCATAATAGTCTCGCTGTTGCTGGAGATGTCCTTATGCATGGGGCGGCAGTAACTCAGTGGATAGAGCGGGTGGACAGAGCGGGTCGTCCACTAACCGTAGGGTCGGCGGTTCGATCCCCTCTATCCACCCACCCCCACATGTCGAACCCCACAAATGTACTGATTGTAAGTCGCTTTGGACTAAAGCGTCTGCTCAATGCCCCCTTTACCCTTTATATGTAATGTGTAATATCCAGGAGCTCGTCATTCCCCTGTGAAGCGCCTCCAGCATGGTCTGTGACCACAGACGTCGACCGGACCAGGTTTATACTCGTGGCCTCTGTGTTCACGTGCGCTAAGGAGGTCTTGGGTAGGCCGGCGGGGCTGGGAGGGTAGGGGTGGGTGGGGGGGGGGGGGGGGGGGGGGGGGCCTGTGGTAAGGAGAGCTGTGATCAGCATCCAGGGGAGCCCCCCTGCCGAGGGGGCTGCGGGATTACGGCTAAACCCCTCCGCCCCGGGCCAGATGGACGCATGGCGCATCCCTGACGTAGCCCACCACAGTGGAAAACAGCAGTCCGGACCCCCCCCCCCCCCCCCTCCAGGCCTGCCCTGCAGCTCAGGGGAAGTCTGTGTGGCGTTCTGTGTTAATACATACAGATGCATACAGGTGCAGTCAGAGGCGTGGGAGGGTCGCGTGCTGTTCTGGTGCAGAGTGACTAAACAGTGAAGTGTAGCAAACAATGAGAAGAGTTGACATACATCTGGAACGGCGATAGTCACAGACAGGTCATGAATCGTGTTGTTGATGATGATGATGATGTGAGGAGTGAGACGTTGCACTGTTTGCGGTGTCAGTGAACAGTTCACCAGTCAGCAAGTTCTGCAAATCATCTCACAGGTTGTTTGATGTTCTATATTTCAGCCAAGGGGGACACTAAAATGATTGAGTTAGAGTGTGTGAGAGAGAGTGAGAGAGAGAGCGAGAGGGATAGGGTTGGAGAGAGAGCGTGTGCACTCAAGCACCTGTGTGCACGCGTGTGTGTACGTGTACGCTTGTGTGTCTGCGTGTGCGCATGCGTGTGTGTGTCTCCCTGCGTGTGTGTGTGTGTGTGTGTCTGTGTGCATGCGCGTGTGTGTGTGTGTGTCTGCGTGTGCATGTGTGTGTGTGTATGTCTCTGTCTGCGTGCGCGGTGTGTGTGTGTGTCTGCGTGTGCATGTGTGTGTGTGTGTCTGCGGTGTGTGCATGTGTGTGTGTGTGTGTGTGTGTGTGTGTCTGTGCGCGTGCATGTGCGTGTGTGTGTGTATACGTGTGTGTGTGCACCTCCCTGTACTCTGTGCGTGGCACCTTCTTGGTTTGTGGAGCGGTCCACACATGCCTGCCCAGGAGTCGGCAGGGCTCTCTCTCTCCGTTTGCTCGCTGCTTGACTCTGGTCACACTCTAGCGGGCCACAAAGGGAAGCCATTCTCCACTTCAATCAGTTGTCAATCACGTCAATCACCGGATGGCTTACCAAATACTGTTGTTGTAATCCTCTTTTGGCTCCCCACAAGAAGATAACACATATACACACACACACACACACACACACACACACACACACACACCTGCACCTTTCCTCCTCAGGATCAGCTGCACAACTGCACTCTAAAGTCAAAAGTGATGGGTGGCGGTTGAGCAGTACTCTAGGCCGGCTATCACATGAAATTCAAAATGTCTGTGTTGGTTCACAAAATACATCATTATCCTCAAAGTTTCACGTCACTCCTGAAAATGGCCGCTGATCGCTTGCTGTTTGCCGCCGTCCTACCTGGTGCTGATGTGTGTGTGTCTTTCCCCCCTGCTACGTCTTGGTGAATCCTCTGCGCGGTACTTGCAGATTATACTGAGACAAGTGTACCAACACAACAAAACAGATTACAGGCCATTCCGTGTTTGGTCTAATGCCCTTTCAGCGAGCGACGCTCCGCACAATGGGCTGCCTATCCCGCGGGCTAAGTTTGGGATTTCCATCCCATAATATATCACGCTCTGGCCTGCTGTGGGAGCCAGCTGTGGGCGCCGCCCGGGAACGCGACCCTGCCATGACGCCCGTCCTCGGCTCTCGACTCTCTCTTTCTCTCTCCCCGCGTCCCGCCTCCCTGCTTGGCGGCATCTGGGTGGGCTTCGGGGTTCAAGTGACTACTGAGCTTTTTAAACACGGAAGGATTTTTTCCAGCAAAAATATATATAAAGGATGGAAAAATGGGGAGTGGGGGGGGGGGGGGTGAGAGAGAAAGAGTCACTGTTGTTCTTGAAAAGCTGTGTGTTTATCCAGGATTAGAGACACCAACATGTTAATAATTGTTTCTCACAGAACTGCAAAGAAGCACTTTCCTGTAATCCCCTAATCAGGCATTACACCTCTGAGCGAAGCCACGACGCAGGCGCTGGCTGTCTGTGACGCGGCGACGCACGCAGGCACACGCATGCACGCATACACACACACACACACACACACACACACGCGTGGGTGTGGGTCTTCTGTTGAGACCACGCCCACCACGCATGCCTCTAACCACCTGCTCTGTTCGGCTTCTCTATTGCTCTCCCCCCCCTCCCTGCCGCTCCCTCTCTCCTCTCCCTCTCTCTCTCTCTCTCTCTCTCTCTCTCTCTCTCTCTCTCTCCCCCCCTCTCTCTCTCTCTCTCTCTCTCTCTCTCTCTCTCTCTCTCTCAGCGTGTCTGTCTGCTCATTGGCCCGGGATCCGCGGTGACAATGCGTCTTTGTTTCAACCCAACGCTTTTGCCTGTGTTGACAGAAGCATCTGCCCGCTCCTGTGAACCAACCAAACAACCAACAAACTTGGGCCGGACGCTCCGACTTCGGCTCTGTGTTTTACTGTCCCGCCGCGACGGAAACTCACTTCTGCAGCAGGCGGGATTAACAAGATGACAAATACCTAAATTATTTGAAAAAAAAAAAAAAATGCTACAAGGAGAAAAACAAACACTGATAAGAACAGACGACTGATGACTGAGGAACAGTATTGGGGACAGTGGTTGCAATGTAAAATCCCAAATTCACGTCATGTTAGAGTAAAGCCATAAAACTGTTGGCTGTAGTTATAGTTGTGCATATATAGCCGCAACAGAATTCTTATTTTCTTTGATATTAAGACAGATACACGCCCCTGCTTCTGTCCTGAGAGGGTAGTGATTTGATCAGAAGCATTGAGGTCCCTCTATATGTGACTACACCACAGCATGTTCCCCTCAGAGTGTGAGGACAGTGGCTTTATACCAGGCCTGCGTGAAGAGAACTCTGATCCCAGCGCCTTTCCAGGACCAGAGGACTTGAACTGGTGTCTTCATTTGCCACAAGGCTGCAATCTCACTGGGGGGACTGACTGGGGAGGGGGGTGAAGGAGGGTGGGGGGGGGGGGGGGTTACACATAGTTTAAGAGTCTGGGTCAGCGTGTCTGCAGTGCGGTGCCCCTGGGTCAGAGCGGAGGGCTGCGACACATGCTGAGACGATGCCCAAGACCTGTGGAAACCTCATCAACTCCTTCGCTTTCAGTTCCATCGTTCACGTTGTCAGTTAAGCATTCGCTGCATGTCGAAGGTGTCAGACATACTTTTTTTTTTTTTTTTGCTGTTAACAGTGACTATAATAACTTGCGTTCAGCATTGACAAAAACTGACGTTGCTATGAAAACATTGTTGTTGTTTTTTACTTGGGCGGAGGCATCGTGGTTTGTTGTCCTGGAAACCACATCCATGTGTATTCTCCTGATCCTCTCATCCTATGTGTGTTGTGTTTAGTTTATTTTCTTTGTCTCGTGGTTGGCGTCAAATGTTTATTTGTGTATGTATGTGTGTGTGTGTGTGTGTGTTTGCTCTCCTCCTCTCCTGGTTGCAAAGTGTGATGAGGGGCCCACGAGGGGATTAACCTGGAGAGTTTTAATTGCGGGAGCTGTCGCCGTTGCCCTGCCCACAACGTTTCAATCTCCTGCGGGGTGGTGCTGCTGCTGGGGCCGCTGGGGCCCCGTGGGCCCGCCAGCCCCTGGGGAGGTGGGGTGGGGTGATGTAGCAGAGGTCTGCAGGAGGAGGTGGTCGTGTGGTGTGTGTGTTGTGTGTGTGTGTGTGTGTGTGGGGCGGGGGGGAGGGGGGCAGTATTTGAAAGTGGTGGGGTAGGGTGGGCAGGGTGGTGTAAAGACACATGTTTGACAAACAGATTAATCCGCTAGCCTGAAACCTGCGCGTTGCACGGAAGCACGTGTGTGTGTGTGTGTGGTGTGTGTGTGTGTGTGTGTGTGTGTGAGACCCCTCCGATCTGTGTGTCCAGCAGTGTGTCTTTCGCTCCGAGGCTTGTTTTCCTGGCCACGCTGTACAGTACGTTATAACGAGTGAAGGGGGTAAAGGTGGAGAGGGTGGGGGCTGTGATGGTTTGGAAAAAGCTTGGGGGGGGGGGGTGGAGTGGGGTCAGAGATTGTAGACGGTGTTCGTTTGGGGGCTGGCGGGGCAGCGGGTGTGTGGGTGGGGGGGGGGTGCGATGGGGGTAATCGTGACTTAATCTGATTGCACCACTGTGCCATTCTAATCTCGTTGCTAAAGTCCCCATTAACCCGACTGGGACCCTCCTCCCCATATTAACACCGCTCCACGCCCGTCCACACACACACACAACACACACACACACACACACAAAGGCCCAACGCCCCCTCGATTGTGTGCCAGGAGTGTGCCGATCTCGTTAACACTCTGCCGGTGGTTGGGGCTGGCGTGGGCTGTGGGCGTGTGCTGTGTGTGTGTGTGTGTGTGTGTGTGTGTGTGTGTGTGTGTGGGTGTGTGTGCGTGCGTGCGTGCGTGCGCACACCCGTGGGTTTTCGCGTGTTTTCCCGCAAATGTATATATACACGCATGTAGGAATGTTGCCAACGCTGTGTTTCAGGGGGGGCCGGCCGCATGTGGCCCCACTCCAGGGCTGACCCGCTGGCCAGCAGTGATCCCCTGCTTTGTTGCACACGCACACACACACACACACACACACACACACACACACACACACACACACACACAGAGACATAGACATAGACACACACACACACGCGGCCTCCGTGCAACAAGCCCCCCCCCCATGGGACTCTGGGAAGATAATTCAAGTCAAACATGATGTCTCGTCTTGTTTGACGCCCGTGTTAAAGCGTCTCTACAGTCTATTGCCCGGGCCTGACCTGCTGTCCCACCCGGTCACAGCCTCTCCTGAGGACATCCTCGCTGTTGTCTGATCGTTGATTCTCTGGTTGAACAAGAGACAGAAGGGGCGGCCCTGAGAATACTGAAGACGTTCTGGCGGGGGTTCTGGAGTGATGGGCATGGAACTCGAAGCCAAAAACACAATAAACCCAAAAAGGCTCCAGCCGTCAGTGAAGTCGCGCACACACACACGCACCGCAGGCACGCACACACACACACACAACACACACACACACACACGCACACAAACACACTCCACACACTCCAGTCAACCAACCACAACCCCCCGCCCCCCCTCCCCTCCTCACACACACTCACACTCACACTCACCCCCTCACACACACACACACACACACACACACACACAATACACCCCCCCCCCCCCCCCCCCCTCTGTGGTGTGTCAGTGTGTCACTAATTAAGGACTCTTAAAGGGCTACGGAGCGCACTCATTAGCAAACTGTAGCATCCTTACTGTCTGGGGAGGGGGTGGGGAAAGGGCCAGCAGCTGATTCAGTTTGAGGACCTGCTGTCCGGCCCTTTACCGAGTGTCCAGCAGGTCACTACGGCGACTGCTACTTAGTCAGCTCATGTGTTTTTCCTTAGCCATAGTATTATATACAGTATAGTGTTGTGACTTCTTCAGTACAGCTTGTAACTGCAAAGGCGTGGTTTCACAGGTTAATTTGTCCTACTTTCTGGGAAGCTTCGGTGATGTTCTCCAAATGGCCTCAAGACCCTAAAGATGGTCAAGTGCAGGTTTGCCATCACTCAAGGTTCCTCACTCAAGGTTCCTCGCTCATGGATCATCACGCAAGCTGTTTATTTTGCAGTAATCCTCCTATTTTTTATTTATTTATCAGTCTAGAAGTGGTTTTATTATAATTAAACACTGAACATGTGTGCACACACACACACACGCTTCCCCACCCGCCCCCTCAGACACCCTTTACAAGATGACATTTGTTTGTTTTCATTTTCCGTACAAATGCAAAACCAAACAAAAGCTGCTGTTTGTCTTCATGAAAGTAGGCCAAACAAGGGTTGGGGGTGGGGTGGGGGGTAGGGTGGGGGTCTGTGTGTGATGTGTGAGTGGTGGGCGTATGCTGCAGGGAGGGGAGAGGGGTGGGGGTGGTGGTGTTGTAGTCAGGGACCGCAGGAAGCCGTGTGTAACAACCCATGGGACAGCCTCTGCACCAAGTCGCCATAGAAAACAATCTCAGCCCGCTTCCTGCCATGGATGATGTCACAGGTGTCTAGACCAGGGGTCTCCAACCTCTTTTCCTCTGAGAGCTACTTTTACTAAATGAAAATGGCCGAGAGCTACTCATGTTTATAACATTTATTGTCATAGCTTATTTCAACCTAAACAAGCAAATAAGATAAGCTTGTTCTGCCTGAACATTTACAAAATATTGGTGTCCACAACTCACATTTTGCATTAAAACATCACATTATGTTCGTGAAACAAAACTCTGTTTCCACTTATGAACATAGCATGTTTTTAGCTTCTTTATCAGTAGGCTACCTGCCGAGGCCACGGCTGCTGCCCATCTCGCATCACCGCTGACTCATCAAGCTTGACAGCAGCACAACTCCTTGATTGACAGCTAATTGGGCAAATAATATTTTTGTGTAAGAAGGGGTGGGACATCTATGAATTTGATTGGATATAATTAACCCTTAAGCGAGCTACTTGGAAAGGGGTTGTGAGCTACTGGTAGCTCGCGGGTGATGTGTTGGAGACCCCTGGTCTCCAACACAGACTGCATCAGTCCAATCTAGGTCTCTCTGTCTGCCTGTGGGCTCCACAATGCAAATGAGCAGAATTGAACTTAACAGATGTTATGTGGTTTCATGTCGTGGTTACTGTCATACAGAAACACACGTTATGTTCTACAGTTATATCGGGTCAGTTGTTTTTATTTTTAATCAAAGCGCTGAAACTTGAGCAAGGTGCATTGCAGATGGTGAATTTGCTTACCACAGCACAATATAGTTCATCCTCAATGGTTTCTCATCGCCTCTCCACGACGCATGTGTGTGTATGTGTGTATGTGCTTGCCCGTGTGTGCGTGTGTGTTTGCGTGTGTATGTCCTGGAGGTCATTGGCACGCCACGTTTAAGCTGTGATATTCCCTCACGCCCCCCCCTCCCCCCCCCCCCCACCCCCCCCCCCGGGCAGGCCCCCAGAGGAACCCTCCGCCGACACGACTCCACCCGGCTTCCAGTGACCTTTGAACCCCCGGTGGCCCGACATCAATACCCCCCCCCGGAGTCACTGAATCCTCGCCGTGGCCCCGTCACCCCCTGCTCCCTCGCGCCACACGGGCTGTTCTGTCCTGCCGTGGACGCGTCCACGCGCTCAACCGGGAAGCACCCAAACACACGCTCACGGGCGTGATTTAGTCCAGTGGTTGGTTGGTTGATGGACAAAGGCCCCCTTCATAGAGTGAGTGACAGACACGTTTATGATGAATGACAATGGCACATCATTTGCAGACGATCAGGCGAGCGCCGCTGAAAGCGTTTCATTGACATCGCTCGTCAGTGAAATGCGGTTTGAATGCACATTTATGGATTTGTGTTGTGTTATCATACATTTTTTTTTATTACAGAAGCCCTGCAGGTGCGAGGCGTTGGTCATCAACATACCCCCCCCTCCCCATTATGATTATGATTATGATATTATGAATATCCCCAGCGGCATGAGCATGACCTGCCATTGGTTAGCAGCCAGATCGCTATGTATTGTAACGCGCGGACCTGGTGTAATTAGAATACAAGACAATGGACTGCGTGCTTACCCTGCACAGACACACACACAGACACACACACACACACACATGCAACGTTCTGTGTCACTGTCCCCGTTGTATGTTCCCGTCATGTAACCACCGGCACGCACACACACACACACACACACACACACACACACACACACACAGCAGCAACAGTGACAGATGCCCCCGTGGCGGCACTGAACCACACAAGCGCGCACGCGATGAAGGGTCCGGAGGCAGCAGGCCCGCCAGCCCCGTGGCATTGTGTGTACGCGTGTGTGTGTGTGTATGTGTGTGTGTGTGTGTGTGTGTGTGTCTTCACCCCCTCCCCTCCATATCAGGCAGGCAGCTGCCCCCCTGCTAAATACCCCCTTTGTCTTGGGTGGTGGGATGGGGTGGCGCAGTGTGGTGGCACCCACCCCACCCACCCCACCCGCCCGCCGCCTCATGACCCAAACAGGTGCACAGGAGATGAGGGGTGAGCGGGCGGCCGGGTGGGTGGTGGTGGTGGTGGTGGTGGTTTGGGGGTGGGGGGGGGCGAGAGAGAGAGAGAGAGAGAGATGAAGGCGGCATCTGTCTCCGCTCCACTCAACGACTCCCAGGGCCAGCCACCACTCCATATGCTCCCAGGGGAGAAGGGTGGCAGGCAGGCATGCAGACCCAGACTAACAGGTGGAGCGGGTGGGGGTGGTGGGTGGAGGGGAGTGTGTGTGTGTGGGTGGGGGGGTTTCACAAACTGAAGTAAAGAACTTCAGTTTGTGAAAAAATTTAAGTCAGGCAGATTTGTGAAAATGAGCCGTATATAGTGGGATTTGACAGTCCTGGTAAAGGTTTCACTGGGGGTGGGTGGGTGAGGGAGTTAAGGAGCATCACTTCCTCAGCAGACAACACACGCACTAACAGGCAGAGAGACGGTGTGTGTAAAGGGGTTGGATCCGTTTTCAAGACTTCTACAGCATGCGTAAGCTGGGTCGTGTGAAGCCCATCCCTTTGACTGCAGGTCCGATGCAAAAAAAAAGAAGAAGAAAGCACGTGTCTTCTGTAAGAAATATGCCAGGGCTCTACAGAATTCATTTATAGACGCCGTGCACAACGCTAAAACCTCCTGTCTGCGACGCCAGATGAAGTGCGCGTGTAGTTTTAATTCTGAAACACTATGCTTTAGGGCATAGTTTAAGAATGATTCGTGGGTCTAGCATTTTTTATAATTATTATTATTTTTATTAATTTAGCTTGTTGTTTAGTAGTAACTCAGTTCAAAACCAGCTTCAAATGAAGTTACTGCCCACAATGTGTCCGGTATTGGAAAAAAAAAAGGTGAGGACGGGTTTTCACGCCTCTCCAAGAGGTGGGCGGCGCTATATCAGGACGCATGCAGGGTATGGAGTGTGGAGATAGGTTGGTGAGGTGGGCTCTCCTCATCCACTTTAATCCAGTGCTTCCTCGGAGGCGGGCACGGGGAGCCTGGGAACAGGCACTGACGGCTGCCACCCACTGTATCACCACTGCTGAAAGGAAGACTAAATGAACAAAGTTTGAGAGTGAAGACATTGGGTGTGAATGGAGATATTAAGCAATGGTTTATAAAAAAAATAATAATAATAATAATACTGCGTTATTTTCCAATGTGCCTTGATGTTTTCTATCAACGTCTAGATGAATAAGGACAAAATGTGCTCTTCTTGGCTACGAGTTAACTTTCACTGACTCTGATATTCCGCATCTGAACTTCAATAGGATGCGAACATTTCTGTAGGTACGCGATCAGCCGGCTCTCTCGTCAGCATAGCTCTGGGTTGAATTTTGAATACTTTTTAAAGCAATGCTTGATATAGACGCCTGCTCTCAGACATTCACGGCACGTTGGCGAGAACATACATTTTTTTCGTTTGTGAGCCATGCACTCCAAAGGGCTTAGTTTCCGCTCCATGACGATCCGAAACAGTTCATTGATGTATAACGCTCAATGAAATATTGAAATAGGCCGGGTGGAAAAAAAAAAGTTTTAGAGATTCTGCAGGGAGGTGATTTGCGTATATATTCTCTCCTCCGTCTCTCGTCGAGATGTAGCTACAGCTCTCTCACCTCCCTGTTGTCCATCTGTACAGGGAGGAGGGCGGATTTCTCCCGGTGATAATCTTTTTTTTCGTTGCAGCTAATTAATTTGTCGGATTCTCTCTCTCTCTCTCTCTCTCTCTCTCTCTCTCTCTCTCTCTCTCTCCCCCCCCCCCCCCACCCCTCCTCCCCTCCCCTCCGTCTCACCAGAGAGCGGTGTTCTGCAGGAGATTAAGAGATGAGAGCGCTAGTTAGAAAGGTGTCAATTACCAGAGAGTAGCCTCGTTAGGTGCACCTACTTAATTAGGTGCACCTATTTAATTGTCGTAATGAGCCGTCTCCCGTGGCTCAATGGACCCCGGAGAGGTGAGTGAGTGGTGTCTTCACAGGTAGATAAGATCCCTACCAGAGGCCCCTTGGGTGGGTGTGTGGGTGGGGGTGGGGAGGCCTGAAAACAAACTCACGATATCAGAGGATTGTGAAAAGGACATGCTATAGTGTGTGCATTTCAAGTGGGGAATTGGTTCGGTCCACCTTTTGTCTTAAAATATATAACAATGGCTATATTAGAATACGATTGTGGCTCATGTTTGACTGATTTATGGTATTTGACCGATCATTTAATTACAGCATTCATTGCAGCCAAAACAACCACAACAAATGCCAAATTGTATGCTGCTATTTTCAGTAAATAGCCTTATGTCTACACCAGAAGCCAGCCATAATTTCAAGACCATCCAATTAGGGTTATTTTACTCACTTCTTTTTCTTCTTCTTTTTTGAGCTTCAGCTCATACCTTAAGCTTATGTCTTGCATTACGTCACAGTCGGTGGTACGGCCAAAACAATCACAACTATGAACACATGAGATATCTATTGAGATGATTGATGTAATCTTTGTCATTTCCTAATTGACAATACTATTGTATGTTGGATTTACAAGCTAAGCGAACAGGTTGTGCTCACTTGAAATAAGTATTGTAGGAGAACGCAGGGTTCAGTTCGGGCCATAGAGATGACTGAGCAGAGGGTTTCTGGCGCGTGTGCAGTGGTGCAAAGTGCTCGTACTTGAAGTAGGCCTACAATATTTAGCTACTTTAGCTGAGCATGGGGGATTGGAGGATTTTATGGAAAACTATGAGGTCACAATTTGAAATACGTACTTTTTGATCCACTTTTACTTCACTGTATGATATCCATACTGTGGGGTCTGCATGTACCCCGCGGTGGCACAGAACTCTTCAGACCGCGAGCTCCGTTGCGGTGCGTCAATCGGTGGCCGGTGGTCAGATCTTTGTGTTGGGTTTGATCTGTGGGAGTTCGTGGCTGTGTGTTGGTGAGGGACCATTAGCGGTGGGTAATGACAACGTGTGTGTGGATCACAACGCTTAGACCACTCTTGTTCTTAACCACCAACGCTTGTGTGCCGTACATTGCCGTTATAGGGCCTTTGCATAATCCACCATCAAAGTGTTTTTCCAGTTGTCTCCCAGGGAGATTTTCATTAATGGTTGTGGTTTAATATTATGGGCTGTATGGCGCACAAACCTAATTCAAAGCCAAATCACCCTGATCTGACATCATACTCTGGGATACATTCCAGCGAATGGCATAAATTATTATCATTGTTATTATCAGTATTTTCAAGAATCTAAAGCAAATTTTGTATATTAACCAACTGTATATATTGCTAGGTTGTGTTTTTTCTACTTTAAGTTATTTAAGATAATGGATACAATGCCTTTTCTTCTTACTCTTTAAATATTACAATTTAATTGTAATGAACAATTAGGTTCCATCATATTCCTGAAATAAGATTAATTTAATTGATAATGCCCCCAAACATATCACCTGGAACATAGCATGGTAGCCAGATTAGCATCATGTTATCGATAATGATTCTGATTACAGGGTAACACTGTTTACATTGCGCGGGTGACCACTGTACCATTCAATATAGATTTTTGAATGTCGTCCTAACTAGATGGCCTGTAACCAACGCTGAATTAACTTGACCCAGAAGCATTAGTGTAGGCCAAATATGTTTTTTTATACATATGCTGAGATGTGATAATCTTCTTATGATGTTCGGTCTTTCAACCCTTTTGGATAGCTTAACAAAATGTGACCCTCTAATGGATGGTCACATTTCCATCCACTTCCCTCCGTCCCACGCACGGAAACTTAAAATAGGCCATCAAGTGGCTAATGAACTGATAAGCCCTCTATGCCGCACGCAGGCTCACGAACATTACTGCGCTTGCGTTTAGGCATATTTAGTTAAAGGATTTTAATAAAGACCCCTATAGCACTTAAGCATTAGACACTGTTGCCTTCAAAAAAAATAACCACACTGCCCTTAGACATACAACAGTGTGTCTGGGAAGAAAAAAAAATGGTTTGCGTTTCACTGATAAATCATTCCTAATGAAAGCAGGTAGATGAGGTGCCGATAAGGAATGTGTACAGAGCCATTGGGTTATTGGACCAAGCCGGGAGCTACTGTGGAATAAATGTGTGCCCCTCTTTGCAGCCCATCTGTTAGTACTGGTGATCATGTTGTCTTTTTTTAAAATCCATCCAGGATGTGTAGAACAAGTATGTTGTTTATTTTGTATTGTTTTTTTTTATGTTAAGCTACTATCCCGTAAACTCTATTCGTTAATTCATGGATTCTATGGTAATCTCAATCATTTTCAATTGTAGGCTAATTTAAATCAAAGTGTATAGGCCTAATTAGTCCTATAATAGTTACTGGGTTATTTTATTGTTCGTTCGTATTTATTGTTCTTATTTATGAACTCAAATTCGCTGTCTTAAATGGGTTGCTTGCGAGGGAAACGAGTCCTGAAAATCTACCTCTGTTGTTAGTGCTGTCATACCCGTCCCTCTAGATTATATTTTCTATGTGAAAAGTCTGAAAACGTATCGATACATGTTTTTATTCTCCGGTCGATCCTCGTCCGTCTGTTCATGTCTAATGAAGAAATCCACGGATGGAGACTAATCCTCTTCAGATCAGTTTTAAACGTCTTGTGTCTCTTGTTAGACATTTTTGTATGTAGGCCTATGCCATTTTGGTATTTATAACCTTTAACAGAGCTTGTGAAATCATTATTTAGGTCAATATTCTATAAGTGGGAAGTCATAAATGTCACTTTAAGTCTACAAGTTCTCTCGTTGAACAGCTGTCGGAATAATTGGACATTTATCCGAGCCGAAAGTTATCCGCGCCGAACTTTACGCGGAATCACCAGATATGAGTGTTGGTTATCACCAAGACAAGGGCTGTTTATAGCCTATTGTTGGGCCAAATCGAAGAGAGATTAACATGGCGTCTGGCGGCCCCATATGCTCTTTAGCACTGCTTGGTCCCGATAAAAACTTGTAGCCAATATTCCGGGCGCTTGGTATAGGCCATAATAATCTACTGTGACTTTCTCATTCACAAGATGTGGGCTAAGGACCTATAGCCTGCTCGTGGACCTATTTTATCATTCATTTGACGTCCTCGCCCGGCCAGTGTAGATTTGTGAGCTTGTGGGTTAAGTTAAAGCCTCAAGGAGTCGTTGTTGTTTCTTTTTCTTTTTTTCAACGAGACACTCTTGAATCAGAAAGAAAAGACCTGCTCAATTAAAGTCCCCAAGCGTATTGGGCCAACTATCTCGCCCCCCCCCCCATGCCCCAAGCCCCTCTCCTCCGGGCAACCAGTAGACCCCGCCCCTCCGGGCAACCAGCAGGCCAACACAGAAGCAGGCCTAAATTAAATGGACAACTAACACAGTGTGGCCGGGCCCAACACATGCCACATGTAATGTTGTGGAGATTGTAGCTTGCAAATCACGTTTTTTTTTGCATTGTGCAATTTTGTGTAGACCTTTCTTTAATGGATAGTGAACCAGAAACACATACGGTATTGCACATATAGGCTACAGCTGAGTAATAGTGTAAAATCCGCCGGGGGAGTTGCCTGGGTGCATGTGAGGGCGCTCCAGCCGGCAGTGCGTTACGGGGCAGACCACGCGGTCTATAGTAATAGGCTAATAAAACTATCCTTTGGAATGACTTCTCGTGTAAGGTGTGGAGTGGTAGGCTTAGTGAAATAGCATATTTTCAAGGATGCCCAATATCTTGCTGTTTCGTGTTTAAAAGTGTAAATACAGCAAATAGTGTAGGCCTATTAAAAAAATATACGCCCTTTGTTGAAAATTATGCTTGATATGGTTTCAATTTGAGATAATTTACATCATTTTCTACTCTGGGTCAGGTTAAGCAAAATGACATAGATCTATAGAAAAATAGACTAGGCTGATAATATTTTTTTTCTGTAAATGAATTGACCGAAGTTCTCACATTCATTATTTAATAAAAACTCGAACTGTAACTCTCTTGCTTCATCCACATCATATAGGCCAAAATAGTATCATTATTTTGCATTATTATTACACAAATTACGGATGCCATATTAGGTATTTGTGTTTCAGTTATTTGGTTTTGTTTGTGGGCCTAGTATGTGCATAGGCCGAGGCCCACGGCTATTCGGATAAAGAAGCGGGGAATCATTTTATGTCCTGTTGGCCCGTAGGTTTCGGATTGTTTCAGAATCAGGTGAGATTCAACTGTATTACTTTTTATACGACTGCAGGTCCTCATGGTGAAATACCCGGACACTTATGATCAGAATAATTGAAACAGGCCCACATTGTTGTATACATTTACATATTTTTTGTAAATATAAATATAACGATTGTCCAAATAATAGCCTTAATTACACTCCATGTATCTTATATCTGGTTAATGTGAACGATAACAATAGACATCCAGAATTCAGCCTGTTCTATGCGTTAAATGTAATTGATTCGGACAATTTCAAATTCTTCAAATAAACTATTTCATATCATTTAAACGAAAAAAGGGGGCAGCATCACCCCTCTTTCAGACCAAGCTGAGACTGCAATCAAAGTCGCTTTTCTCTTTAACGCTTCGATTATTTCAAGCAACGCTTTTAATTAGTGCGCTCCTTCACTGAAGACTTCAATGAAAGAGAGATTATTGGCAATGTCAAGGATCCTAATTGAATGTTCGACTTCTAACAATTAGCCCACTGCAGAGCCTCGTCGAGTCATTAAAGATCCGATTGGCTGTGTGACTCTTCTAGACAATAACGCACTTCAACAGTTGGAGGAGTTTTGGGGACATTGCTCCTGGGGCCAATGCAAATTTTAGACAGCAGTTCAACTGTTTAGAAAATCTTGGAAAACTTTCATGGGCATACATTTGGGATGATTTGTTGAATTTGAGCAATTTAGGTACTAATATAAATTTTCTATGGAGTCAAAATAGCGCCATGGGGTTTAAATGGCGCCGGGGCATATGTGCCCGAACGAAACCCCGCCGGTAAAATATTGGAATTATCATATATTTCGGCTCGGATTACTGCAGTTTTTCTCATTGTTTTATAAGGAGTTTTTTTTTAGATAGGCATACTACACATTCCAATCTATTCTAATATTGGTATGCCTCTAATTTTACAGCTGACACTCAAACACTTTCGATGATTTTACGTTTAATATGGAAAGTAAAAACACATAGGCCTACGTGTAATTCCCAAATGCGTAATTTAAAAGCCTAAATAAGGGTGCGTCATAGCAGAGGCTGGTGTGAAAAGAGCTGTCGAGATTCCTTGGGCTATTTAAACATGTCGCCCTAAAACTTGACACATGCTACCGTTTTCATTTATTACCATTTAGTACCAACTCTTTTTTTTCTGAGGTTCAAAATATGTCTTGGTCTAAAATGTTTTACTGGGGAAAAGGCTGCAGGCCTATGGGCGACATTGGACACGATGCTTTGTAGGCCTATATGGCGGTTGAGTTGATATAACAACTCAAAAACAAGTTGATATAACATAAATACATACACATTAAAACATCGCTCCCTTCGTCTTTCACGTCACTTATCCAACAGAAAAGCTATTATCAAGCCAACGCGGAAACGCGCGTTTTCTCTTTCACACACACGCACACACAAGATCTAGTTTCTTGATGAATAAGCTGGGTCAGTTCACAGGACCTTTATTCATGTCTTTTGGACGGCGGGTGGTGGGTGGGGTGGGGGGGATCACAGTATCTGTGAAACCAGTAGGGATCCAAATCCATCGTGTGTGTGTGAACACCGGTGGGGGATTCTTGCGCAAGTGAAGATCTCTCATTAAGAACTTTTCCCAGTATGGCTGGCCCCTGGTTATTACTGGCTTGTGCTCGGGAAATCTCACCTCTGTATGCACTACCAATAATTTAACCATTAGCAAAACAAAGGTATAGAAATCTATTAAAATCACAGCAGAATCTTATGCGAGGGGCTCACAATTTGCATACAATACAACAGATCACAGTTTCGAAGGCTAGCACAGATAAAAAACACGTATGTACCATTTATATAAGACGCACACTGATTGTCTCTTAGAAACTACATATTGATTCCTTATAAACACTTTTTTCTTAAATAAAGTAGTGCATCCATGTCGCCTCGTGGACGCGCAGTCCACACGCACAGTCGTCGTGACCGCGTCTCTGCCATTACAGGGCAAAGTTGTTCAATGCGTTTGGAAAGAGGCCCGTCCATCCCAAAAAGTCAACAAGTTGTCGTGTCTGGCAGTTTTGTTTCGCGATCGAACATTTGCCCCGTGGCTGGAAAACGATTCTAAGAGTCCACTCTAAATTGTCTCCGAGGTTGGCCAACAGGTGTTCATATAGGCCTGTACGCGTTGAGGCACGCGCTGAAAACCGTCATTGTGAACACAAAGAACAAGTCTCTGTCAGCGCTAAAAAATAAATTATACCTTCCGCCCGGGGATTGAACATCATGCCACAATTTCGAGGCCGCCGAGTCCGCAGTTCCCACGACACGAATGAACCAGTCTATGTCATGTTTTATTGAGGGCTGGCAGCGTTCGGGCTGAGGGGGTCGCTTCTGCACTCGACACGAAAATGTTAATTTCACAGGACTTGGAATTTCCAAGAGGAAGTTTGATCTTTATAATCCAAGCAATCGGCGTTGAAATTCAGCTTCCACGAGGCCGCTTGGTCCTTATAATCCAGGCAGTCCGTTGTTGAGTTGAACCCCAGTCCCGAAGCCCCGTATCCCTGAGTAGAGAGGGGCGCCGGTGATTGGTTCAAATGGCTTGTTACTGCGTTTGTGCCCATGGGACTGAGGGTCGAGCCCGGGCCCGGCAATTGGTGATGCATTGGAGTAAGGTACGAGCCGCAGTCCATGCCGCCAAAGTAAGAGGTTGAACCGGCATAGCCCTGGCTGTAGCCCGAGGCTTGAGTGTAGGTCATTGGATAAGATCTTTGCATGCACGAAGATGAGGTAGAGAGTGGGTCGGACAGCGGAGAGATGGACGCCGGGCTCCAGATGGATACTGGCGCGGTGCTAGTTGGAATCGCGGGTACGGTGGTCGTACTGGTCGGGGGTGTGAACTGTCCGCTGGCCCCGCTCTCTGAGCTCACTTCTCTTGTTGGGGAACTTTTTTTCTTTGCCGGCCGCACCTTGTTCTGGCCCCCGTTCTGCTGCTGCTGCTGCTGCTGGCGACACTTGGCCCGTCGGTTCTTAAACCACACCTAGAACAAATAGATATTATTGGCCTTCAAATATTTATTGTTGCCATATTTTTTTGCCATATTTTGCCAATAATTACTCTTTGGAATAAAATAATTATAAATCAGAAAACCGTAGGCCTATTTATAAAAATAAGGTTTACAAGCTTTCCAAATTGTATAGCCTGTTTGATTTGCGGGCTCTGTACGGGTTGAATTCTTCTTTATATACGTTCTGCTTACCTGTACACGGGATTCAGGTAAATTGATTTTCAGCGCCACCTCCTCGCGCATGAAGATGTCCGGATAGCGTGTTTTGGCGAACAGCGCCTCCAGGACGTCCAGCTGGGCGCGCGTAAACGTCGTTCTTTCCCGCCTTTGCTTGCGTGGCGTCGCTACGATAATAAACAGAAAACACGTCAATTTATGTTTTTTTTTTTTTTTTTAATAAACATTAAAAAAAAAAAAAATCTAAATAGGTTACATTTTCAACAGGTCAAATGACCCCCAATGAGATCAGAATAAACAAGCTTACAACAAATCAAATACAATTACAAATGTTAAAACATTTTGATGTTTTATTAAGGGCTGCAAGCTAACGATACTAACGATGTGCCACGCCACATTCGATGCAGTTTGTGGCAACACTCTGCCCCTTTCTCATGGAAAACGTAAGAACCGTACCTGGATATCCTACTGATGGATGCAAAAGGTCCATCCCAGAAGTGGTTAAACTCAGTCCATTGACTGTGTAAGGTGGTTGCTTGAGATACGACATCATGCTAATGTTCGTCTGGGGGTTGAAGTTGGAGAAAATTTTGAAAACGGTTGAAGTCCCAGCTATGTGCTCGGTGTGATTCTATTCGTGGTGTCGTCCGCGGATAGGCCTACCTGTCCCCCCAAAAAAGACAAAACAATTAGTTCCTAATCGAGTCGCTTCTGTGTTGTTTTGCAGAGAAACAAACTGATTTTCCCGCAGAGCACCGCGCAGCTGTCATCATCAGAGTGCTGCTTATTAAAAAACGCTCGACCATTTTCTCTCTCCTCTCTCCCCCCCCCTCTCCCCCTCCCCCCCCCCCCCCCCCCCCCCCCCCCCCCCCCTCTCTCTCTCTCTCTCTCTCTCTCTCTCTCTCTCTCTCTGTCTCCCTCTCACTCACCCACAAAACACACACACACACACACACACACACACACACACACACACACACACACACACACACACACACACACACACACACACACACACACACACACACAAACCCTTGGGCAATGTAGCAACAAATTATTGCAACAAGTCATTTGACATGAGAAACAGACGTACTACGCCACACTGGATGATGTGAGGAAAAACCAAAAACAATAGTTAACAGACTTTAAAGAATGACCGATAGAGGATCGATTTAACGCGATGTGCCGTAAGGAGGCCTAGCTTAGTACAGACAAAACACACTGGGGGAGAATAGGTCATTCTCTTCCTTCCCCCAATACTAGCTTTTGTAGTTGTCATAACATCTTTCGTTTTTAGTTTTCTTTCTTTCTTAATTGATAATTATATATCTTATAGAATAATGTATAATGGTTTGGCTTTTTTCTTTTTACATTTGTATTGTTTTTATTATTCATCTTAATGCGTATTAAATTCTTCCAGGCCACAAACTAAGAGGTTTATACATTCGAGTGCATTTTAAAAATGAAACGAATACCCCCGCATTTAGAAGACAATAGTTTAATTGTCTTTCAGCTGCCGCGTTTTTTTACATGGTTAAATAACATGATACTATTTTTTTTTTTGCAGTGCACTTTATTCAACGAGTCACATTTTGTTGTTGATTTGAAATCCAACGGGGTCCCCCTCTCAGCTCAATCTGTCCCACTTACACCAGGCCCTCAACAGTTGAACACCCGCTCAACAATAACAGCCTTGTCCAATAATTAATTATTATAAATGTTAGAGAATTAACGAGTTAATCTGAGTGGCACGCGCGCCCTAATTGCTGCTGGCTCCAGCTCTACATTTAGTGAACATTGGGCACATGTTGCCAGGCGCCTAAAAGAACATTTGCCCTAAAAAATGATGATAAGAAACGTGTAAACCTAAACCGATATGTAATCTCGAGCCACTGTCGTTCTAGTTGACCAATTAGGTACATTTAGGCCTCCCTGTTGTGGTCATTTGGTGTGTTAACGGATAAAAAGTACGATGTTAGACGATGTTCCCAAATAGCATAGATCTCAATTTCGTCTTAGGTCCATAGTTTTCGTTTTGGCTTTTTTTTATACGCATGAGTGTATGCATTGGCCTGATTATAAATTATAGGCAGATACGAAGCCCTCAAATAATATTTATCTAATGTTATATATATTCGATGTCCGGGGTGCCGAGGAGCAGGTCACCGTCACCGCGCGTGAGGCCCAGCCGCTTTCACGTGGCAAGCCTGCGTGTTATTTCGAGCCCGCTGAAACCACCTTTTAGTGCAGGAGACCGCAGGGAGGTGTGCGGGAAGATGGCAGTCCACGCACCTCCTCAATTACTCCCCCCCCCCCCCCCCACATCCCCCCCCCACTCCCATCTGTTTACCAATGCCTGCCTCGACGATGAACATTTAACGGAATGCAGGACGAGGGTAATTATTTTATAGAAATTAATACTTTCGTAAGTAGGCTACTTCCAATTTCAAGTCCCAGCAGCCTATAGGCACGCACGACTCACGCAGATCGGCCAACTCTTGCATGGCCACCTATCAGCCCTGATGGGTTAGAAACACGTAGAATATGAAAGCGTCTGGTGATATTGCCAGGTAACCAGTTAAAATATCGACCGGTAAATAGTCTTCATGTAAGCCTATTTGGGGTTAATGAAGATAATTATTAGTAGGCCTACTTATTTTAAACGGTGTTCTTCTAAAAATATCAATGGGCATACTCATGCTAATAATACTACTACTAATAATAATGATGATAATAATGTAATAATTATAATAGATTATGATAGCCTCATAACCTAATAATATGCCTAATAATAATTTGAATAATAGCAATGACAACAAACAACTTACTGTGTTGGTGGAAAATTCGTTGTCTATCTATTTTCCTCCCGGTGAAGTAAAATAACGTTAGACTGCGGTGTCCCGGCGAAGGAAAAAAAAAAAACCTTCCTTCTTCAAATGGACAGAGAGAAAAAAAATATTTGCGAATATAAAGTTGAATTTTCAACAGCGCCAAGTTGCGCCAATGTTTCGAGACCACGAAAAAAAAAAGTACTGACGGCTACGGTTAAGATGCGTTATGTCTGTTGTGAGTCAAGTCGCCCGAGTTGGGATTTGTACAAACTGCTGGCCAATGGGAGCGGGAGGACTGGAGCGGAGGTTCTGTCGCGGCGGAGGATGACGAGTTGGGAAGGAGGACAGCGCAGCCTGGCTCTCTACGCACTCGCGCGCCGGAGAGATTTGCTGAGAAGCAAATGTCGCCAGCCAGACGCAAACTCCTCAGCCAATAGCAGATAAGAACGGGGCTGACAACGTCCTCCTCTCACAGAGGAGTAGGTTGATAACAAACGCAAACTGGAAGAAAAAAAAGTACATTTATCAAATAAAAGTTTTGCCTATAGCCCGTTTTTGTTTTTCGTGAGTCTCTTCGTCGATAATTAAATTGCACAACATTTTGTAGCCTGAATCTGAATCTTTTTTTTTGGTAACTATTAATGGGTCTTTACAGCCAATGTCGCGTGAATAATATGCAACACATTAGAAGTAAAGGCTCTAAGACAAGTGCATCTCTACTTTGCGTGCAATGCAGACGTTTTGAGACTAACGCCGTTATAAAACGTTCATTCACATTGCGGTGTCGTCCTCTTAGATGCGCTGCGTCGCAACAGGGGGATTTAGCGAGGTATATCATCCTTTAAACACTCCTCACATCCATTGAGCTGGCCACTGTGCTTCGATCAAGTTGATAAAGACCGAGGCTACAGAATCCATATCACACGTTTTTTTGGGGGGGGAATTCAAGACAACTCGCCAAGATTGAGTTGATAGACCAAAGCAAAGTTTCTCCTTCTATCGAGTGGTGCAGCTGAGCTAAGCAATATTACGATGCTTCCATCCATTTTAGCCCATTATTTTACTCACAACAAGGGCATTTTCTGGGCATGTGCTGTTTTGAGCAGGAGCTCCAGGATGATAATAATCTAAACACGAATAAAAATCAAAGCCAATAAAGCCCCTGAAGGTAGGCATATTTCGTTTGTTTTTTAAATATATTTTCGCAATCATCTATATTTATTATACCTGCTAATATGAATAACAATGAATATAAGATGAAAATACTGCTAACACTTCCAATTGTAGCCTATAGCACTACTACAACTAGGCCAAGGCTACTATAATAATTGCTTTAATAATAACAATAATATTAACAACAACAATGCATGGCTATTAATGATTGGCAATTGTTATTTTTCTCTCATTATTTTGAATGCATGTACATTTACAGCATCGGTCTGCAACCGCTGTTTAATTCATTCCTTTTTCATTGATGTTAACCTGCTGGGGAAAAATGCATTCTGGTGTACGTCACTTCAATTTTGATCCCGTGTGCCCATCCCAAAATAATATTCCGAGGGTTTTGTCAAGGCTTGGTAAATGTATCATCTTAAGAGGCTTTGTGGAACACCTACGCACACACACACACACACACACACAAACACACACACACACACACACACACATACACACACACACACACACACACACACACACACACACACACACACACACACACACACACACACACACACCGCTGGCACGGACACACCCGCTCACTAGATTTGAATATTGATTTAGATTTATAAACACAGGCACAGCCCGTGGATTCTATGAATCGTCATTTGCCTCTCTCTCTGTCCCAGCGGAAGGCCAGTGTCAAAGGTGTAGGCTAGCCGAAGTTGCTTTAATAAAAACAGCGTCACGTGTCGTGTTACATTGAGGAATGAGATCTAACGAGGAAGGCAACGCTTTTAGGCCACAACAAAAACAATGCAACGTGCGTCTATCTCTCGACAGATTCTGATCCCGAGAAGAATCTGTGGATTATGACCGATGGATTAATAGGCTGACACAAGACAAAAGAACCCTTCGCATCTCGTTAGATGTCAAGTTTTGAGTGTGTGCGCGTGTGTGTATGTGTGTGTGCGTGTGTGTTAGTGTGTGTGTTTGTGTGTGTGTGTGTGTGTGTGTGTGTGTGTGTGTGTGTGTGTGTGTGTGTGTGTGTGTGTGTGTGTGTGTGTGTGTGATCGTGGTGCTCGCGGAGGCTGCCGTCTCACCGGCAGTTTGGTGGAATGGAGCAGGAGTGTGGAGGAGCCGGGGAGCAACACAGGTGCACCTTCACAGGTATTCAACCTTTACTTGTTCCTCGTAGCCTCCACGCCGATGCGTGTCTGGACCAGGCCTAGAGCTGAGCGCTTTTAAAATGTCCCAATGTTCAGACTGAGAACAATATGTATATTTTGTAAACCATCATGTATAAATAATAATATTAAAAATTGGCATGCCATTTAGATATTGCATGAATTTGCTTAAACAGCCCAACGTGATAATAAATATTTAGCTTTTTTGGGGCATACAATCGTTTAATTTTTAATATCAGTCTATATTATTATAAATATAGTACAATACACGAGGCCTACTGTAGTTATATTAATTGTTAATTTTAGGCAGCTGTATGGTAATGTATCCTAAACTAACGCAGAGCCGTGTTGAAAATCATTACGTCTGATATCCCTATCTGTTCCATCTCCCTTGCTCTCCGCCGTTCAAATTGCTAAATTATTTATTAAATTCTAGAGGCAGGACCTCCGCGGGGATTATATCTTTAAAGAACGTTTATGGGGAAAACGAGTAACGCCTCTGGCAATCAGCTCCCACTGACTCTCCGCTAATTGACGACAACGACATCTCCCATCTCTGCTCCCCGGTTTCATCCCGGGGGTGATTTTTTTTTTCTTGGCCTAAACCTGTGATATTTTTTAACGCGATTTGCCCTTAAAAGCCGCAAAAGGCCAAGTTGTTCGACCTCAGCCAATTTACACAAAGTGAAGTGAGCTTTTAGGTCTCGTTGCTGTTGTTAATGCTGTTATATTATTAGATATACAAAAAATAGAAATGCAAGGAAATGTATAGGCATATTTTAAATTAATAGCCAGGTATTTATGTAGGCTGTTACACAGCTTTATATTGCTTATTTAAAGTATTTATTTTAGACCCCACTTAAACAACATTAAAATAAAAGAGTTCTCTCCCTTCCTATTCAGGAGTAGGTTTATTTTTCGGTTGGCTTATTCGTGTGGTTGGATCCGTGGAATGTTGACGCAATGTATTCTGAGCCTAAATCCTCTCCACTGAAACCAGCATCATCTAAACAAACAAAACAATTATAGCGCCTCTTATCTTTGAGACATCAATTAAAACGTAGCAAAAGAGATGCACTGCTGTACATTCCGCCATAATAGCGAATTTATGGTTAATTATTCAACTTAGATGCTTTTTTATTGCTTTGCATCTTTTTTTTTTCTTTTTTACTCTCCATCCCTTGAAATAAAAAAAAAACACATTCCATATTTGAATGCACTAAAAAACAAATTATTGATCTGTTTTCCTTACATTTGTCAAAACACGAGATGACATACATTTGTAAATATTCACATTTAAAAAGAAAATATACCACAAGAACACAAGCGAATCATCTATGAAGGACTTTGATATTTTTTATTTAGCGTCAGAATGACACACGCGATTGATGTTGCTAAAATGACGTTGGGGGATGCCATCCCTAATTTAACATCTATGCAAACAGTAATTATAGATGCCGTGTGTTTGTGTGTTTGTGCGCACAAGTGTGTGCACACTTGCCTGCGTGATAAAAAGAGAGAGCGAAGTGAAAATGAAAAAAAAAGATAATCACAAGCTGTATTTTAATTAGCCTATAGCAGGTCGTGGATATTTTGTAACAAATGCGTGTGTGTGTGTGTGTGTGTGTGTGTGTGTGTGTGTGTGTGTGAGTGTGTGTGTGCTGTGTGTGTGTGTGTGTGTGTGTACGTGTATTTGTGTGTGCATGTGTGTGTGTGTGTGCGTGTGTCTGTGTGTGTACGTGTGTGTATGTGTGTATGTGTGTGTGTGTACGTGTGTGTTTGTATGTGTGTGTGTGTGTGTGTGTGTGTGTGTGTGTGTGTGTATGTGTGTAGTGGGGGCAGGGGCTGCAACACACATTTGATAAAATACCTTAATGGATGGTTTTCCCCTCCTCTCGATTGCCGTGCTGCTCCAGCCACACTGGAGCTCAAACCTTTGTGTAATGTAACATGTAACTGACCCCAGAGGTCATCAAAACACATTCAAAGTCTTCCCCGGGGATTAAAGGGGGGGGGGGGGGGCTGGGTGGGTGGGGGGAGGGGGGGGAGAGAGAGAAACCCCATTCAGTGTCAGTTTTGGGAAGAGTTTGCTGACTCTCATGCGCTCACTTCAAAGCGAGAGAGAGAGAGATTGTCAGACACATGCAAGGGAAGCCTGCGGTCTCCTCAGGAGTGTCCACGTTCATGAGACACAAGGATCTTTTCTTCCTTCGCCTTTATTTTTAGATGCAGAAATCGTGTCACCCAGGCTGCAATTTTTGTTTTAATGTATGCTTGTTTGCATCCACTGATGTACCAAGTATGCATGCTTTGTTTGTTTGTTTGTTGTTGTTGTTGTTTTATCTGTGGTGTTTGTGTGTACGCACGTGCATTTGTGTGTGTGCGTGTGTGTGTGTGTGTGTGTGTGTGTGTGTGTGCGTACGTACGTGCATGTGTGTGTGTGTGCGTGTGTGTGTGTGTGTATACATACATGCGTGTGTGTGCATGTGCGTGCATCTGTTAATATCCAGATTATAGCAGCCTCAAAAATGTTTTTTTTAAGTCTAGTGTCCTTTTTTTCTTTTTCAATTTTTGAATACTATTTATTAGCATAGCAGAGTTGCAGCAGAGGGGGGGTGCCAAGACAGATAATTCACCTCTGCACGCTGTGGACACTGTGGTGTAACAGGACCGGAGCGCCATGAGATCTTTTCCGATACGGCGGTCCATTTCTAATAAAACGTGAAGGTTACGTAGGATGCCCCGCCGCCCCCCCCCCCCCCCCCCTCCCCTGCCGCCCCACCCCATTCTCCGTTGATGTCATATGATTTTTTTTTTTTTTTTTAACCAATGCTGGAATTGTTTGTGTTGTGTCAACACAGGAGTCGGGCCGCAAGCAAACAGCTCCGATTGCACGCGGCTGGCTAGCGCCGGCATGAACAACATGAAGACTTATGGAAAAGCCACAAGGACAAATATAAAGTCATGGGGAGACGCCTCTGTGTATGTGTGTGTGTGTGTGTGTGTGTGTGTGTGTGTGCGTGCCTTAAGGTCAACCTGGATTCAATTTGACATTTGAAGAGGTCATGTCACCCAAGTTGCACAAAGTGTTATTGCTTCTTTGGCTAAAACAAACAAGCCGGGAACGGTTTCAACAGCACGGTTGTATTGCTGTCATGTTTCTATTCAATGTTTTTTTTTTCTTTGTGGATTTAGCAGTAAATAGTGTAGTTTT
>JAXIVH010000014.1:5577846-5602846 GCA_036785325.1 Urophycis tenuis | reverse complement strand
GCTGCGGTGCACAATCAGAACCTCACTATCATTGTTAGGATCTGGCGATCGTTTACTAGTCGACACACGTGCACGCATCAGGCGATGAGCCGCCGTATTTATTAATAACAATACAGTAACACGACACATCCTGATAGAAATGGCTTTTCTGCACATCTGCATGTGCACCTTCATCATGTCTGCACAATCGTGTGTGTGTGTGTGTGTGTGAGATGTTATCACACATGTATTTGAATGAGGGGAACCTATTTAGGTGTACACACACATACACACACACACAACACCAGAGCCATCGCCCTTATGTCGGGCTAAATAAAAACCAGTGAAAGAGATACGGGCCGGCAGCGGCCCAAAGAGCAAGTGCTAATCATTATGCATCATTAGGTGAAGATTTAGCTTAAACGCGTTTAGCTGGAATTAAGCAAAGCTGTTGTTGACATGGATTGACTGCTGTAATGCTTTATTGTCAGTGCTCCAGGAGGCAGAGGGAGGGACGGCTACCAGTCGGAGTGATGTGCCGAGAGCGGGGATTTGTGGTCACGTTTGAGGACCAGCGATGTGCGTGGTGAGTGTGGACAAACAGGAAGTAGAGGATGGGTAATATGGAGCAGAACAAACAGGAAGTAGAGGATGGGTAATATGGAGCAGGACAAACAGGAAGTAGAGGATGGGTAATATGGAGCAGGACAAACAGGAAGTAGAGGGTGGGTATTATGGAGCAGGGCAAGCAGGAAGTAGAGGATGGGTAATATGGAGCAGAACAAACAGGAAGTAGAGGATGGGTAATATGGAGCAGGACAAACAGGAAGTAGAGGATGGGTAATATGGAGCAGGGCAAACAGGAAGTAGAGGATGGATAATATGGAGCAGAACAAACAGGAAGTAGAGGATGGGTAATATGGAGCAGGGCAAACAGGAAGTAGAGGATGGGTAATATGGAGCAGGACAAACAGGAAGTAGAGGGTGGGTATTATGGAGCAGGGCAAACAGGAAGTAGAGGATGGGTAATATGGAGCAGGGCAAACAGGAAGTAGAGGATGGGTAATATGGAGCAGGGCAAACAGGAAGTAGAGGATGGGTAATATGGAGCAGGGCAAACAGGAAGTAGAGGATGGGTAATATGGAGCAGGACAAATAGGAAGTAGAGGATGGGTAATATAGAGCAGGCCAGACAGGAAGTAGAGGATGGGTAATATGGAGCAGGACAAACAGGACGTAGAGGATGGGTAATATGGAGCAGGACAAACAGGAAGTAGAGGACGGGTAATATGAAGCAGGACAAACAGGAAGTAGAGGATGGGTAATATGGTGCGGGACAAGCAGGCAGCAGAGGCTGGGCAGTCTAGTAGAGGACAATACAGCTGGGCACGCCGGCAGAGGACAAACAGGAAGTAGAGGCTGGCTACCCTGGCAGAGGACAAACAGGAAGTAGAGGCTGGCTACCCTAGCAGAGGACAAACAGGACATAGAGGCTGGCTACCCTGGCAGAGGACAAACAGGAAGTAGAGGCTGGCTACCCTGGCAGAGGACAAACAGGAAGTAGAGGCTGGCTACCCTGGTAGAGGAAGAACAGGACATAGAGGCTGGGTAAACAAACAGGAATTAGGGTCTGAGTAAAAGGGGGAGGCAATGTGTAGACTACGTCTTATTAAAAGGTTAGGTTAGGAATGAAATGCCACCATGGTGTTACCATGGTGATCCCCAGTAATGTATTCACAGCCTTTTAAAACTGGGTGAAAATGTCACTTTTAGCAGTTATGCAACAATTTGGATAGCTGGCTGTTCTTAATCCATATTTGTGGTTAATCTTTCTCTCAACACGTCACACCACATTACACCATCTAAAAAAAGGGATTTCCCAACTTAGTAACGTACTGTTAAGTTCAAGCATACATTCAGGCCTCATGTAATTTGCTGATAGCCTATAGCGTCTTTTTCTTTACTTATTCAGAAATGAGAATTGTGGTGAAGGGAACACCTTCATCATTATCGTCATCTTCCCGCTGAACAACATGAATTGGGAGACCCCAGACAAAAAAAAAAGTTTTCCACCACAAAAGTCATTCAACAATTAGTTCAAGTTTGGCTGTCCTGTCCACACAACCCAACCATGCGCACGCGTGTGTGTATGTGTGTGTGTGTTTACGTGTGCGCGTCTTACGCGTATGAATATGCGCGTGTATGCAAGAGCTGCTCCAACTGACGAGTAAGTGGGGACAGTCTTATCCAGCTCTCCAGTGTTGACAGTATTACTAATCCCCTCCACCTGCTCAAACACCCCCCCCCTCCACCCCTCAAAGATCACCACCCTCCCCCCTTTTCCATCTGCCTCGGCTGGGAATCCCTGGGGCCAGCCTGCGCCTCTGCTCTCGCCTCCACAACAGTTATCACTGGGCCCCGCCCTCCCCCCCCCCCCCCCGCCCCTCCCTGACCCATTCCCAGTATAATCGCCGCGGAAAAACAAATAGTTTTTCAAATGTTTGGAACAGGCCCACTGTTTGCGTCGAGGCCTAACACAATAATTCTTACAAGCTATACAGTTGTGATTAGGCGCGGAGCGAATTGAATTTTTTTTTTTTTTTAATGTGGCATTTGATCATATTAATATTAGCCTAATTAATTATGTTGTTTGACTTTGCACAGCGGCGTGTGTACCTTCCACACAGCGGCAGCCAGCCGGAGCTGGAACGGAGCCCCGCGCCGCGCCTCTATCTCTGCGGCCGTCCCCAGCCCGTGACTAGCGCACACATTTCATCAACTCACACGCATCTAATCCCCCCCCCCCCCCCCCCCCCCCGCATCCTCCATGTTCCGCCGCTCACTTCCTGAAGTCAAAGAAAGAACTTTACTCTTGGGGGCCACAATCCCTGTGAATACTTGATTACTTCCCGAGAAAAAGACAACTTTTATGATCTTCTCTTTTTTTTTTTTTTTCCTCTCCCCCTCCCTCCTCGACATTTGCCAAGGGGTCTAAATGTCAAGTCGCTGCTCCTGGTTCGGCTAAGCACATCTTAGAGCGAGACAATGACAAATCACCGAGATCATTTTTGTTTTGTTTAATAAGTCATTGATTAAAAGGTAAGCAGCAGTACACTGGGAGCAGCTTAGCGTAGCTAAACAATTTCAGGGATCAAGGAGGATGATGCAGAAGACTGTTGACATTGACCCCCCCCCCTCCCCCCCCCCCCCCCGCCCCCCAGTAAGCCCTGTGTGAAGAAGTCCACTTAACGTGGCGTTCCCCTCGTCAGCGCAGGCCGCCACAGCATTGCGCCCTGACCCAGAAGCCCCCCGCTGATCCCGTCCGTAACGCGTAGACGAGCAGGGGGGGCTCGGCCCAGCACCACTGGACCAGCAGGTGTTGATCTGTGCAATTACATCGACCCCCCCCCCCCCCCCACCCCACCCTCCCCACCCCTCTGACCCCCCGTGACACCCATGGTCTCATGCCGAGGTGGGTCCCACCCAGTTCTCCCGGGAGGGTTCCCACAGACCCGCTCAGCACCCTCTCCACCCCGCACAGGATCACACTTCTCCTGCGATGACCTCCTGACCTGCTGCTCTGCAAGGGGGTCAGGGGGTCAAGGTTTAAGGGAGGGCGGTCATGTGTCTCTCGTGTGCTTTGGGGTGGAGGGAGGGAGGAGGAGGAGGAGGGGGGGGGTATTTGTGTGTGTTTTTTTTTCCCTCACAAAGTGCTGGTCTAGTACAGCACCACAGATCTCGCCTTCCCTTCTGTATCACGGCGGCTGCATAGTCCTTCACACGTCGAGTGCAGCCACGGAACATACATAAATATATCTATCTATATAGAGATATATAGATATATATATTTGGCACAATCATAACAAAACAAAATTGCCACAGTTTTTGTTTAGAATTGAATTAGTGTCTAAAAACAAAAAGAAAGCTCAGTCAAACGACAGTTGAAACATATTCAGTGTGTGTCTGTGTGTGTGTGCGTGCGCATCCCCAATTGAAGAGCTGTAGGTCCCGGATGCCGGTCTCCAAGATATGGGCAAGGTGTGTGTGTGTGTGTGTGTGTGTGTGTGTGTGTGTGTGTGTGAGGGGCGGGGGGGCGGTGGGGGGGGGGGCGCGCTTAACGCGATTGGACGGAGGTCTCGGCATGGCGACGCGGCTGACCAACCCGGCCACTAGCTGAAGTGGCGGGCCAGCCGCGAGGGCCGGTAGTCCACCCGGAGCTGGACGAAGGCGTGCAGGAGGTTCCGGTCCAGGTTGGTCAGCTGCTCGCCGGAGCACACCTGCTTGAGGTTGTCGGGGGCGACCACCAGCAGGTTGCACAGGGCGTGGAGCGTGTCGAACAGCTGCAGCACCAGGGGCACCTGCAGGACGAGCGAAGCGGAGCGCTTAGCGTTGCTTGTTCACTGGGATGTGTTCGGCCGGCCCGTTACCACCCACGCTTATAATGCCACGCCCCGCACTCACATCTGTATCGTGTCTGTATCGATACAGATGTGAGTGTATCGCCCCTCACTCACATCTGTATCGTGTCTGTATCGATACAGATGTGAGTGTATCGCCCCTCACTCACATCTGTATCCTGTCTGTGTCGTGTCATATTTCACCACTGCGTCCATCAAAGCTCATGTACAACCCTCCCGTTTATGTATGATGTATATACTTACATGCTTTCAGTATGCACTTTATATTTCTACAAAGCTGCTACAAATCGTTCTCCATTGCTTCTGATTTTCATTCTTCATTGCTGCTCTTACTGTTATTCTATACTTATTGTATTTAATTTAATTTAACTGCTTTCTTTGATTTTCCTTCCATGTTGGAACGGGCCTCATCCAATACATTTCATTGTGCAGTATGACTATAAGTGATGCTGCACATTTGACAATAAAGGAGTTGAATCTTGAATCACTCTCCAAGGGATTTAAATGATCGACCCTAAATGCAACCATCTCCCATTTATCTACTGGTCTTAGCATTCTTCTCACCGTCACAACTATCCCCGGGCTATTTACCGTCAAATTCAAAGTTCAAATGCGAAAGCTACAAAAAACAAAATAGATGCATTGAAATAAATAAGTGACTAAGAGCATCCCTGTGAAGATCAGGGCTTACACGTGAAGCAGCGTGTGAGCGCGTGTAAGTCGAGAAGTGGGGACACCGACGGCAAGTTTTTTAAAAAATTATAATTTTAGCCCCTTGCTCTGATGGCTTGGACACAGCGTCGCCCCCCCACCAGCCTCCGCCGCCTCCTCTCCTCCTCCTCCTCCTCCTCCACCACCGCCTCCTCCTCCTCTACCACCGCCTCCTCCTCCATCCACCGGCACCTCCACTCACCCTGAAGTCCTTGGCGCAGCGCCTGTACTCGGCCACGTCGCAGATGGCGAGCATGCCCCCCATGGAGCTGTAGCTGTACTGCTGCAGGTGCTCGTGGATCAGCCGGTGGAAGCGCACGCCGAACTCCGTCAGCACCGTGTCCACGTTCTTGCCGTCCATCGACTTGCGCACGCGGTCCACCTGCCGGCTGACGTACGCGCACACCTTGGAGCACGCCTGTCGTGGGGATGGGGGGGGGAAGGGGGTTAGCATGTTAGCGGCGGCAGTAGCTCAGTGGGTAAAGCGGGTGGACAGAGCGGGTCCTCCACTAACTGTAGGGTTGGCGGTTCCATCCCCTTGATCCCCCCTCCTCCTCCAACTGTCCACATGTCGAACCCCACAAATGTACTGATTGTAAGTCGCTTTGGACAAAAGCGTCTGCTAAATGCCCCCTTTACCCTTTAGCATGTTAGCATGGATAATGATATGATGGATGTGTCGAGGAAGTCACTGATGTTATCGATGCCAATTGGTCGTTCGAGGAAACGACCGAAGGCAACAGGATATGCACTCTCAAGTAATTCGGAAAGCATCACTGAAATGATCAGTGTTTCGGATCATTCGCCTGAAAGGGTTTCAGTTCCCTTACGGTGGTGTACTGGATCATGACGTTGTTCTCGTCTTCCGGTCTGAAGTCGGTCTTCTTCTGCTCGGTGGCCAGGATGTGCTTCATCTGGCCCACCATGCAGTTCAGTGTCCTGGGGGAAAACGGTAATGATACAGAGTTGCAGTGGGAAAACTGAAAGAATGACCCAACAACTGAAGGCTATTTGTAGTTCACTCACGGGAGTGGGACATAACTCACTGACCTGTCGATACCGGTGTCCAGTTTGACTTCCATTTGTTCTATCACCTCTTTCTTCTTATGCAGACATTCTGTCAGCTTTGGAGAAGAGCTAGAGACATAAAGTGCATCAAGATATTTAGAACACAATGCGTTGGACAATGTCTACATAATTTCTAATGGCAGAAATAGAAGTAGACAGACACTCTACTAAACGTAGAGTGTCTGTCTCTTCTTTCTTTTTTTTTCCCTGGAGTATTGTAACGAATGCAATTTCCCGCAGGGATCATTAAAGTATGTCTGTCTGTCTGTCTGTCTGTAAATATAGAATTTGTCCGGTGCAGATTAGGGCAACAACAAAAGATTGTTTTACAATAGATTAATCTGTTGACTATTTTATCGATTCTAGGGAATCCAAACTATACACAATCATCCAAAAATGCATACAAATAATTGCTTTGGTGTTCACTGGAGCAAGAGATAAAGAAAGGAGAACAACAAAAATATTGTCCTTAATGTATAGTGCTCCCTATGTTAATTAACTTACTTACTATCTTAACATGAATTATATTAAACATCATGGCCGCTACCAAGCAGCCTCAATGCTGCGTCTGGGCACTTTGCTTCACAAAGAGGAATAGACGACACTCATCAAGGGGCTGATCTCCCCTTTGCTCTTCCGTTGGCGAGCAGAGCCCACCAAATTTTAACTTGTAACTTTTATGTGTGGTCAGAAAATGCAAAGGGGCTGTTAAAGGACAGCAGCCCAGCACATGTCTCGCTGCACCACAGAAGCACCACGGAAAAGTGGGCAGCGCGGTTTCAAATGTTTTATTTTTATTCTAAAAGCTCAGAGGGATCGGCCCACTGTGTTTCTGGTGGTCCGTCTCCCAGAATAGCAGCTGCGTCCTTTTCTCTTCAGGTGGAGGTGCCTGGCGGCGGGGCTGCTGTGAAACGCCCGAGAAATTCTGCCCAGTGGGCAGACGGCCATTTTGTTTGTCTGCTAAGTTTACGGTATTCCTGTGCTTTTATAGCTATTTCAGTCCGGGGAAACCTTTGCTTCACACAACCTCTCTACAACCGCAATGAGGTGAACGCAGCACTTTGAAGCGGCACGCTTCGAAAGTATTGACACTTTCCGCACTCAAAAGTCATCAATCGACAAATCGCAGCCGCCCCGACCCAAGCGTCCTTTTACTGACCTAATGAGAGGCATGAGGTGGTCGTTGAACTGCTTGTCAAACAGGTGGAAGATGGTGTTGGCCTGCTGCACCACGTCCAGGAAGTACAGGTTGGCGTTCTTGGCGTCAGCTGAGGGGATGGCTGTGCAGATCGAAGAGGTGAGTCAGTAATATGATCAGCAGATCTCAATCACTAGGGAAGGTTTCATGATACAGGTCAGGACTGGTGGAATCAGGATCAGAAGTCACTTGTTTTTTTTTGCAAGCTTTTCTGCAAGAGCCCAATCTAATCCAATCCAATCCACTTTATTTGTATAGCACATTTAAATAAACACAGAGGTTTCCAAATTGCTTTACAATTAATAAAAGACAGAAGCACCATAAAACACTGAAATCAATTAAGTTAAAAGATAAAAAATGATTAAATAAAATGAATAAAATAATTAAAAACAAATAAAATACAAAAAAATAAATAAAACATTGCACTGCCCGCACACAATAAACTAAAACATAGAAAATAGTAGAAAAATATACACATAAAATCAACATAAAATCAACACTCTGTGGCGTTGAACGCCAAAGAAAAGAGGTGCCCAACATAGTGAATGGCACCAATGCGTCCAGTGGGGAGGGAGAGATTCGAGGACCTGGACTCACCCGAGAGGCCGATCTCAAGGGCGTAGTCGATGTAGTCCACACACAGGTGCTCCACCAGCAGCAGGAAAATCAAGAAGGCGTTCTTGGGCAGGTCAGAGGGATCCGACAGCTGGGGACACAGAAACATTGCGTTCCGTTCACTGACGCGAGACGCGGTGGTCTACGTTCCGGGCTCAAAAATTGGAACTCAAAAATTGGCGGACAGGTCGACCGCCATGGCGGCATCCCCCTCACCCGGTTGCACCGCTCGAAGGCGTGCCGCGTCTCCTGCAGGAGGTTGACCACCACCTCCTGGGAGAGGAAGGTCTCCCCGTGGGTGTCGATGCTGGGGCCCAGGGGCAGGTTGGTGCGCTGCCTTATCCTCTCCTTCAGCTCCTGTATGCTGCAGAGGCCGAGGAGTAAAACACACACAGGGAATAGGTCTCGTGTGTGTGTGTACATCGTGACGTCGCATTATAATGGCCGCCTCCATTTTGGAAGTACAGCAGCATAGGGATGTTGGTTATTGTGTTATTGTGTTGGTGGTCGTGTTTTTTTTTTTTCATTGTGACATGAAGCGTTTTAATGCAAAACAGCGTTTACATTAGCCCAGTTTACGGTATAGGTACATGGATTTAGGATTTGACATTACTACAACACTCTTGAGTCCTCTAAAAATGGTGGAGAATTGCCAACAAATATCCCATGATGCATTCTGATGTACAAGCCCTATTCGAGCCAAATAAAAAAAAATCACTGCAGCTTGAAGAGTGGGCTCCAATAGCCAAGGTTTGGCTCTCGTGCACCTGGTTAGCACGCGCCAGCAAGAGATATCAGTGCCCACACAGCCTCCAAGCAAGGTGTTTGTGGCCAGGTCGTTAGCCAAGCTGAACCCCCCCCACCCCCACACACACACACACACACACACACACACGCACACACACACACACACACACACACACACACACAGCTAGTGTGGCTTTAGCCACCTGCTGTCATATATGGCTAAATTATACTAGACTATTTCTAGGCACTAGCCTCATGCCCATCCCTTGGATAGCTTCTTCACAACCCATCCTTCACTGAAGGTTGAGTTCCCCTACACGCATGCATCCCCATGATAATGGCGGAGCATGGTGTTCATGGTGTAGTTCTGCTCATGGAAGTACACCGTGGCTTCCGTCGCTCGTCGTTTTGCCCTTACTGAGCGGGACACGTACACAGAGAGGGCTGCAGCCTAACCTGCCGCTGCCGATGGGGCGTTTCTGGTGGTTCTTGGAGTCGTAGTAGCGCTGCAGGATCATGGCGCTGCGCGTGCGCAGGTAGTCCTTCTCGGTGTCGATGTAGCTCTCCAGGTAGCAGGAGAAGATGTTCTTGATCAGCTTGGACAGGAACGTGTGCTTGTCCGAGCCCAGGTTGAACTCGGTCAGCTTGGCCGCCAACGCCGTCGTCCTGGAAGAAGAATTCGGTGAAGGTTTGTTGAGCAAGGAAGAGGCGCCGTCGTTGTACATCTACTTCACTTGACTACTGCAGCCTCTTAAAAAGTGCTTCACAATCACTTGGCTGCTCAGGAAGACCAGGCGATGCGACAGGACCACCGGGCTCATCAAGAGCAGTCAACCTTTTGACTGAAGTGCCCAGGAAGTGCCCAGGGTTCAAAAGTCAATTACCTGGTGTAAAGGTCATAGAGGTTCTTCAGATACTGCTCCGCGTCCGAGTATCTGGTTCCATCCAGCTTCTCTTTCACGTGGGCCTGGAGACACAAACAAAGCGACACGTCAAATGACGACGACAAAAAAAAAAAAAAAAACCCGTGACATGGCCAGTGGGGTATTTGAGGATTACGCTTAAGTTGAGTGACAGGCAGGTGAAGCCGTGGCGCCCCCGCTACCCACCTGCAATTTGTTCTCAAAGATGTTCTGGATGAGTTTGGCCATGACGGCCTCGGGGCTGCTGAACACCTCGCTGACCTGCTTGTTGACTCTCTGGCAGAGGGCCGCAGTGTCCTCAAACACATCGTTCCTCAGGTAGGCCCCCTGGAGGAGAACACATAATGAGGGCTTAATGTTGCAGGCCCTGTGGCCCAGGCTGGTGTAGCATAAAGCTGTGAGATTCCAAGTGTGTGTGTGTGTGTGAGAGTGAGTGAGTGAGTGAGTGAGTGAGTGAGTGAGTGAGTGAGTGAGTGAGTGAGTGAGTGAGTGAGTGAGTGAGTGAGTGAGTGAGTGAGTGAGTGAGTGAGTGAGTGAGTGAGTGAGTGAGTGAGTGAGTGAGTGAGTGAGTGAGTGAGTGAGTGAGTGAGTGAGTGTGTGTGTGTGTGGGAGGGACATCTGTCCACACTTACCTCCTGACATTGCTTGATGTAGACGTCCACGCAATGTGCATATCCCTTTTCCCCGAGAAAGTGAAAAAACAACACATATTCAATTTAGCTCCACAGGAATTGACAAATGCCTTCACTAAAGTCATGGGGAAACTCATGCGTGTGTCCCAAGTTCTCTGGTTCACCTTGAAGTGTAGCAGAACCGCCGCCACCTCACGCATGCGGCCTATTTCTCCTCTCCGCTGGGCAGCCGTGAACTCCTGGATCAACTGCCGCTCCAGGTCATGGTACTTACCTGGGGTACACACACACACACACACTTTACAGCTAACCGTGTGCGGTCATTTCTAAGGGACATGTAATGTCTGCCATCAGAGCAGAATCAAATGAGCGGAGGTCAAACTCACTTGCGATCTTTGCCTTGACATCAGCAAATCTGTTGAGCCGCACATTAAAAAAGAAAAAGGAATTGACTGGTGAAACCTTGAATCATCATCACGTCAAAAGTAGCCGACAAAAGTGTTCATTATTCAATGTGTGTGGTTTGTATTTTGCGATCCAAACATCCGCTTGGGACATCTTGTCGTACTGCACGCTGGGGAACGTGCACGATGGCAGTATGCTAGTATGACTCCCCTTATCGGAAGGCGGCATTGTGTAAAGCTGCCCGCAGGACGCCTGCCTCACCTGTCAAACGGCAGCTCCTGGGCAATGAGGTGCAGCTTCTGAATGATATCAGCCGCCTCCTTAATCTGGAGGAGGAGGAGGAGGGGGAGGAGGAGGAGGAGGAGGAGGGGGAGGAGGAAGCACGAAGAGAGAGCGAGAGAGCCAGAGAGAGAGAAGGTGAGAACCACACGGGGTTGGACATCCAGAGAGGGAGGGATGAGGGGGGGTGGGGGTGGGGGAGAAGAGGATGAGAGAGCAGGTGGGCCGCCCGCAGCGCCCCCACCTGGGGAGTCATCATCTTAAGCGGCGGCCCCCCTGCACCTTTCCTGTGTCGGCCGCGGGGGCAGATAACAGGCGGCCGCTGCCCACCTGGCCGACGGCGTGCGGCAGCAGCAGCGGCGGCGGCCGGCGTGTTGACTTAGCGGCAGCATATCCAGCTCTTTATGGCCATGGCTTTTTTCTCAATGGGTCTGTAATCCCACAGGAGGCTAAATCGCCTTCAATAATCTGTCCGGCCAGGGATATCTGTGTAAAAAAAGAGGGGCCTTGTCCCCCGTCCCCCCCTACACACACACACACACACACACACGCACACGCACACACACACACGCACACACACTCGCACACACACACACACAGACACACACACACACTCGCACACACACACACACACACACACTCCCCCTGACACGCACACCGGCTGAAAAAGGAAAAAGAAAAGCCCCAGACCCGGGAAAAAAGGCCCACCGTCCGCAACTCCTCTGTTCCCGCAGACGCCTGCCTCAGCTAACATCATTAGCCTGTTCCCGCGAGGAGGATCCAGCCTTTCTGCTCGGCGAAGGTTTTCTAAGTATCTGTCCCCCAGCTAAGATTAGCTAAATCCCATGTAAGTAATGTAGCCGTCTCCCTGCAGTCAGGGTTTAGCAGCACTTGTCTCCACGCTGGCGGCCCGGCCCTCCCTTTCAGGAGGATTAGCAGAGCCATCCCCTACAGCTATTCACTCGCAGCTTTCCTAGTTTCCCCCCCCCCCCCCCCACCTCTCTCTCTCTTGTCTGGAAGTATGCTCAGGAAGAGGATTCTGGCCAGAGATTCCCCCCTGTGTTGACTCTCCACAAACCCAGCCCCGTCTCCGGGCCTCCCCCCCCCCCCCCCCCACCCCCACACCTCCGGGCTCTCCCCCGCCTCGATTCCAATACGGATGTAGCGGCAAACAGGAAGCTCACCTGGATGGTCTCCATCACTCCTCCTGCTGTAAACTACGTTCGCCTACACAGCTTTCCCTGGGATCAATGTGTGTGTGAGGTCACGTGTCTTGTGTCAAGGTGGCTGGTATTGCAACGACGACAACCACAACAACAACAACAACTCGTGGAAGTTTCCCGCGCTACTCTCAACTTATTTGTCCTACCGGGCCTCCTCTGCTATAATTTGACAACCAGGAGGATCAACATCATCGTTGCTAATCAGACGCCCTTCAATTAAAGCAATTAGGCTTGACACGAGCGCGTTGACAGCCATGCAAGTCAATCAGTCAACTGCGTTATTTAGCAAGCGTGCGACACCCTCATTAATCCAAATTAGCCGAGGGCACTCCACCCCACAAAAAAAGGGATGAACTTACCGATTCACCGTGCATGATTTAACTACGTAATCCCGCTTCCCCTCCACACCTTACATCTGGCATTACCACTGCAGGGGCGGAGCCATTGATTCGCCGCTGGAGTGACTGGCTAATACATTCACAACACACACCTTTCTTAACACATGCACGATACACACACACGCAGGACACACACCTTCTCGGGGTTGTTGAACACGTCACTGCGCAGCTCCCCGTCCAGGAACTCGTTGAAGTAGGTCATGAGACGCTGCGCCTCCACCGCCCGCTGCCGCGGCGTGTTGACTCCCTCCAGCTGGTCGCCCAGGTGACACACCTTGGTGGCCACGTAGCTGATGTGCTCGTCCAGCTCCTGGAAGTGCTGAAAGGCCACCTGGAGGGAGAGGGGACGGGAGGAGAGGAGAGGAGAGGAGAGGAGGTGAGCGAGAGCCGAGTATTCGGAACGCGTCACAAGACCGATGGGGCGGGGGGGGGGGGGGGGAGGACACACACTCACCTGGTTGCTCCGCTGCAAGTCCTGGACTTTGTGCGCAAACTCTTTGGCCTCGCGGTGGCACTGGTGCTCCAACTTCTCCACACGCCGCTGGATCTTCTCGTCCAGCTGCTTCAGCTCCTCGATGTGGTTCTCAAACTCCTCCAGCAGCCTATCAGACGGCGGGAGGACACGGTGGGATTGAAGATTCCCAGTCAGAAAAAAAAAAAAATCCCATTGATTTAAAAAAACCACAGGGAGCCAGAGTAACAGTTAGCACACTGACAGTCACCACCCCCTACACACACACACACACACACACACACACACACACACACACACACACACACACACACACACACACACACACACACACACACACACACACACACACACACACACACACACACACACACACACACACACACACACACACCTAATTCCAGAACAGTAATTGGAAAAGGAAAGGGTTAAATCTGTCCCACTGACCCAACAGTTTGGAGTTATTAGTTACAAAAACGAGGCTGGGTGCTTAATTCCTGGCTGCCCAGACTTAAGAAGCTCTGACACCTAGTAGCTTCGTCAGCTGCATTTTAAGTGCCACCAGGAACGACAGAGCAAATGTTCTAAGTCAGCACCGTATTTTCACAGACTAGGAAACATCCCAAAACGATGAGTATATAATCTCTTAACTAATTCCCTCAGCAGTCGCTACAGCTTTAGAAAAAGACATCTCCCATCCACTCCCCCCCCCCACACTCCATACACACTCGCTCCCTGGCTGGTGACTCACTGTGTAGGGTGGCCTCCATAGATACGTTGTCTCTGACTCTTCACTACGGTTTAAATAGTTTCCGAGGAGGGTACAGCAATAGTTTTGCGGGAGACGCAGATAAGGCTGGCTTGGATCTATGGGATATTTAGCGGAGGCTCTTACTGCTGCTGTGTGTGGTATTTGTGCTTACCAGAAATAAGTTGGCCGTTATATGTTAACGTAAGACGATATCAGGAAAATACTGTATATACTATATACATACAATTAAGCCACTTTTTTTCTCTCTCTCTCCCAAGAAATGTTGGATCATCGATGACGCATTGTCAAGTTTAAAAAAAAAAAAATACAAATACGTACAGAAGTAGGAATGTTTCAAATGTTGCACGAAACAAATTTTGTAGTTTTAACTTTAGCCGTAAATAAATGTAATTAGAAAATATACTTTCATTGTTTTAATAAGATACAGAAACAGGAAATACGTTCTGGTACATTTGCTGCTTTCATGATGCCTATTTGATTAATAATTGATGCCAATAATCGATGAATAAATTGATTGCTAATTGCATCTTGAGATCTGAAAGAATTAAGGGATGCATTCAATGGAGGACTACTTAGGCCTTCAAGTGTAAAAATGTCCTCCATTACAAACCCCAATAACAACATTGGTATAGACTGGGTATGTATATATATATATAATACATAAATAAAATCATCAAAGATCTGGATGGGTCTCATAAATATTGATATGTCTCAATGAAATGAATAATTAATTGTTTAAATATGAAATCTAAAGTGAGGGCCGAGTGACGTATACACTGTGCTGTTGATATGGATTATACATCTACATAACGGGTCCGCAATGTTTTTTTCTATTTTACCTAGACTGTTAAATGTGGGTCATGTCGCTCATTCAGGCATTTTGTCAGGAGGAAAACACAAAGATGATTTGGCGATAGATAATGCATAAATGCATAAAGTCAACAATGAGCGTACCTTTTGGGGTCAAATGCCTCCGCCCCTCCTTTAGACCCTCCGCCAGGTGTTCTCCAGGCCAGCCTCTCTATATATTCGTCTGCATCGAACGGCTCCTACGTGAAACCGACAAAACAACACTGTGACCACTGAAAGCACATTACCCCAAGAGGGGACACATTTGCATAATTTGCAAAACATCCGAATTGACCAAACAACTCGTTTAACTTCCCCACCCGGCTACTATATATGCAACACATGTAATCATAGTGCCAGCTAAATCTCCATGCATAGATTGTGATTTACCACATTGGGCAGATAATCTGTTAAACCTTGCTCTTTTCAAATCTGATGCTTTCTTGCAGGTAATGAACAAGTGGGCTAGTGCTGGTTAGCTATCTCGCTAGCTTGCTCAGCAGTCATCTTACCTCGAACAGCTGAGCAGTCGTTGCCATGATCGCACTTGGCCTGGCAGTGCAGACAAATACAAATTAGATCAATGACCCTCGGTCGGCAACAGCGCCGACTTTTTCGTAGGAAGTGTACGATTCTGACAGTTGTGTCCTTTGTTGACAGCTAGGAAGAGAGAAATCCAGCTTCCTGTATGGGAGAAAAGGGTGGGGATAGTAGCTCACAAACACGCATGCGCATAAGTCAGCTGATAGTTGTGGATGTCACATGAGATAATAGGAAGTAGTGGCGTTGTTTGTTAGCGTAAGGCTTCATAAATAAATACATGACTTGTGAAAGGTTTAAATATTTCGATCAAAGGAGTTAGTAGTCATTAGAGTGTGTTCGGTGTTGTCGGTCAAATGAGTTTACGTGCCCTATGGATTATTTCGCACGAGAAGGGAGAAAATGTGTCAGTGCGTTTCTCAAGGTTTGCAACACAAATACGTTCATTCCTCTAACCATAATTAATCTAATGTATTCGTTTTGCTTGCTAATCAATATATGTTCATACTTTTTCGCAGGAGGTTCCCTACCGTTGAATATCGTGCAAAGTCTCTAGCAGGTGCTTCATATCAAGCAGTCCCAGAGGACAGCACGGTGCTCCAACTGCTTCTTACAGAACTTGGGCTGGCGGACCTTGACAAACCATACGTTGCTCAGAGAGACGACTGTCTGAATCAACAGAGGACGCCAGCACTGGAGCTACACGTGGACGATTCAGCGAAGGGAATCCTGTGGCCAGTGTTGACCATCTCCCATAGTCCACTGATCTTAGCTTGCCTGCCTCTGGTGGAAGCGGGTGACCCACGACCACCGTTATCCAGTTTACTGTCTGTTTCTCATGGCCTCACTCTGTTGGTTGGACTGCGTACGTTTCTCTGCGGGTCTGGCAACAAGACAGACATGAATGGGTTGGCATCTCGCCTGGCCGTGATGCCCTCGGTCCTGCAGCAGGTGTGTCCACTGGGTACCCCCCTGGACGTGCCCCGGGCAGGGACACCCTCCGCGGCAGTGGTCCCCGCTCCTGCCGGGAGCCAGAGGCAGCCCGCCTGGAGGACGGGGCAACACCGCGGCCGGGCCGTGGTCAACGTAGCGCTCACAGAAATGGTGCGGTGCATGCAGTACGGCAACCCGGGTAAACAAGACCTCTGGGATGTCTATGGCACCGTGACATGCAAGGTGAGTAGATCTTAAACACAGAGAGGACTCTGTTATTGTCTTTTTCTTAATGCATTTAACTCGCTTGAATGGCGATGTGTCTCTTGCTCAAAACAACGGCCTCTGTAACATATCTGTTTGTTTTTTTTCCCTCCCGTCTCCCACAATGCACCCCGTTTCTCCTCACCCGCTGCGTGTTCTCAGTGTGAGGTGGAAGGGGCGCTCCCCAACGTGACGGTGACCCTCACGCTGCCCCCCAACGGCTCCCCCCTGCAGGACATCCTGGCCCACCCCTGTGTCACGTCGCTGGACTCCAGCATCCTGAACGCCAGCAGCGTGGACGACGGGGACGGTTCGGCCTTCTCGGGACCCTACAAGTTCCCCTTTTGCCCCCCGCTGGAGCCGTTCAAGCTGTGTAGCTACACATCACAGGTTAAAAACAATGATGATAATACTAATAAGACTGGAGTCGACAACATGTCTGCAAGAGTCTAATTCAACATTATTATTATATTGCATGACGATTACATTTACTCTTTCCTCGTCTTTTTATTTGTTATCTCTTCAGGTTCCGGTGCCTCCTATCCTCGGCTCCTTCCAGCTGAAGGAGGAGGAGAAGAACCAGCTGCGTGTGTCTGTGAGCCTGAAGCTGCATGAGAGCGTGAAGAACACTTTTGACCACTGTGAGGCACACCTGCCCTTCTTCAACCGGTACGGAAGTGAAATCTACATGAACGTTTCTCTCGTGTTCTGCTGTACGCTGACCGTTCTAAAGCTTCTGAAATGCGCTCCCACCCTGGTGGACGTGATGGTGGTTGATGAGCTTGTTTGAGTCATGGATGGAGTGTTCTGGGTTTGAACACCAATGTTCATGGTCCCTCTGTAGTACGCATCCCTGAGCAAGATTCCTCACCCCTACCTGGTCCTTGAGATGGATGGATTGATGGATTGATGATTAATGCCGATTCCCTTTGGATAAAAGTTCAAAATCACTAAATGTGATTGTTTTGCTTGGGATGTGCAGGGATCAGATGAGCAGTGTGGAGGTGAAGGTGAGCTATGGCCATCTGGACGTCAACAGAGAGAAGAACCTCCTGGTTTGGGTCCTTGGTATGTCCTTTTACCTTCTGCAGCATGGTAGTGAAGGCATGAAGAAACCGTACCGTTTTACACCAGACACTAAGTGGCCATAACCCTGCACTCCCCACCTAGGCCAAAAGTTCCCCAAGTCTAGGGAGGTCACCATGGAAGGTGGGATCCGGTTTTCAGGTCAGCTGCCAGGCCCTGTGGACCCCCTCTGCACGGACCTCACAGCCTACGTCAAAGTAAGAGCGTTTTGTATTCGTAACACATCTCTTTTCGCATTCAAATTCGCTAATTTGCCACATTTGCTTAAACCTCTGTGCACTTCTATTTCACTTCCTTAAGTAGCCAAACTCCAGGAAGAGCATAATGCATGATTGTCAAAATACCTTTTTGCCTTCACTGAATGCAGCATTATTTCTGTATGAGTCATTCCCCTCAAAGAGCCTATCCGTACAAAAATGAATGTGAAATCATATGAAGCAGGTGTTGAATAGATAAGTGGGTGACAACAAAGCAATTGACGTGGCTTTGTGCACATTTTGCACTTTGTGCACTTTGTACACTTTGTGTCTGGGTGTGTGCGTGATCTAAATGGACCATAATGCTTGTATTCCAGTTACATTTCAAAGTGCCTGACTTGACTCTATCGGGGTGCTCCGTGGACCAGCCTTCAGTGCAGGTTTATGCCAGTGCCAAGCCTAAGATTATAACGTGTGAGTGTACTTTTTCACCTTTTGGCAACATACTGTACTTGACTCCAATGTTGCTGGACACATTTAAGATACCTTTGGTCATATTTTGCAGGTCGGGAACTTCAGTCCAAAGAGTACTTCATTTGGAATTCAACAGGTGCCGCTCCGGTCTCCTCTGGTCGTATGATGCTGTAAGGCTGGACGAGAAGCTCAAGGAAGGAGATCCAGGAGATCCACTGGCAAACAATGCGGTTGATACATGTGTGATGGATACATTGTGAAGAATGTAACTCATTCTCATGTTACTAGGATCCCAATGATAAGAGTAGCTTAAATTGTGTTTATACGTGTGTGTGTGTGTGTGTGTGTGTGTATATATATATATGTGTATCTGTGAACTGAAGACTATCAGTGGTGAGAGGTTGAAGAATATTTCACCTCCATCAAATGGAGAACATGCTGTCACTTGAACAATTGAAAATATTGGCGCTTTAGCAGAATTTTATAACATTAAACTTAATGGTGAGCAAATTATCACGTGTTCAATGCAATGCAATGCAGTGCAAATGCTATATTTCGCATGAAGTGACGTTTTGTGAATACCTGCCACTTGGCAGCAACTTCTTTTATCCCCGTTCAGACTCTTAACCCTTTCAGACACGAGGGCCGTTCTCTCCTCTGACAGACTCACTTCACTGGCTCTCCATCACCCTGATAATTAGCAGCTGGGGCTCTTTTTTTTTTTTTTTCCTTCCATCAGCTGTTGTGGCTTGAGAAGAGGGGGGACTGTGAGGGGCCCCAGTCGGACCAACCTGTGTCTCCAAGGCCACAAAAGGGGCTCCTCTCGAGATCTGGCAGGAGCATGCCCTCCCCTCACCCACACCCACCCTTTTGACCCCCGACCGGTCTCTGGGAGACCGGTTGAAGCATATACAGCCTCTCCAGTCAAGACTGAGATCTGACCCTTGGTGCTCTCAAAACCAGCCTTTCCCATTCAGCCAGTAATAGCAGGCTACTTAAGGGGAAATACTGTAATAGGTGGGAGGCGGTGCCCTCCGGGTGCCTCCTGCTAATTGTAACTATTGCCTGGTACAGTTTTATCTTCCGACGTCGGTTAAAGAGTCATTTGGACATTTCAGTCAGTTCTAGAATTCTCCCTCAAGACCATGTATGTTTCACCTGCATCCGCTACATCTCAGCAGTACTCCCAAGTCCACCACCACACACACACACACACACAAGAGGAAATCTTGCATTTCGGTGGGGCCTATATATCTTCCCAAAAGCGGAGGAAGGGTTAAATCACAAGGGCTTATGTTCCCCTCTTCGGCTGCAGCCAGACTCCTCTTGAGTGGCCCATTGTCTGCCGCTGGCCCCTCGTGCCCCCTCGCTGGTCGCAGCGCAACATTCTCACGTGGATTTCCACTCGGAAAGCCGGCCGTGACCAATCCTCTATCAATTGGAACCAATTGCTCACACGGCATCCTTCACCTTCTTTTATGTAGTTGTATGAAGTGGCAGACACCGGGCCGGCCTGTGTTCCCCATGACTCCTCGTCGATTCCGCTTTAAGGCCCAGTGTGTATGGCTAGTGAACTGGAAAGCAGAGAGGAGGGGCAAGAAGACTTTTTTTTTTTTTTTGAAGACTGCTTTAAACCGCTGCAGTATCTTTAGTCTAAGGGTCAGCCTGGCTCCTTAAGTCTGCCGTCGCTGGACCCCCGAGTGGTCAACTTTGCTTTGTTGATTGAATGGTTTGGAAAGTAGATGGGTGGTTTTAATGCGCCCCCTCTGAGCGATGTGGTCACGCCCGGAGTTATTCATATTTTACTCGTTTAGTCGTTTTGGTAAACGACAAAGGGTAATCCGTTGCGAAAAGTTGTGGCGGAGTGGTCATCGCAAAAGAGTTCATTGTTATTAATGAACTTCATTATTGAATCGCTCTCTCACTAATCACTACTGCTACTTACTGATCTGTGGCTATTCAAGACCAATAATCACACCCAGTGGTAGAGTCTGGTTCATTACATTAACCTTCAGTAACACCATTGACTATTATTAAACTCTGTTTTGTATTTTGACGCCATGTGTTGGGGTCAATAATTCACATTGACAGTATATGGTGTTCCTTTACAGCTTGTAAGGATTTAAGACATTCAGTGCAGTCTGAGGTGCTGTCTGAGGACCATGTTGTGATTGGAGGCTACCGTGGCCCTCAGAGGCCTCAGGTGCGGCTGTGGCTCCAGGTGGTTCATTTCATGTCCACGTGATCTCTCACAGTGTCTTCAAGCCTATAAGGGCCAAGATTAAGGAGAGGACTTGAAAAGTAGAGTGCGCCAGCAGATGGCTCATTCTGGAACACAGTTGTTGGGGTACTTGGAACAAATCAGTTTGTCATTTTGTATCTGGCCAAGATACACAAACTATCCTTGCTTTGCTTTGCGTGAAATAAAATCTGAATCTCATTTGTAAACCATAGTAAGTTAGTCACCATCGATTTAGTGCCCCTTTTTAAATGCGTATCATGTCTACTGGCTGAATTTTGGCTTCACTTTTGTTTAGCACCACTATCACCTCTAGATGGCGCCACATCTTCTGTTTCGTTAAGTAACTCCAATTTCATCCACAGAGACAATTTGTACGATATACATACACAAATGACTGACGAATACAATATATTGTACAGCATAGTAAGATATCATTTTCATCTGAAAATGTAATAGATACAAAGCCAGGCTTTTTTTTCTCTTGTAATTTGCAGAAGTGGTGTGGTTATATATTGCATTGGTCATTGGTTTATCTCACCTCAGATTCCAAAGCCTCTAATCCAGATTAACAAGCACAACCTTTTCACTTGATCATGATTAGTGTCCCAAATCCCTCTGGCAGAATAATAATGTACACCTTTTATCCTTTATCATCTCTCTCTCTCTCTCTCTCTCTCTCTCTCTCTCTCTCTCTCTGTCTCTGTCTCTGTCTCTGTCTCTCTCTCTCTGATTTTACTCGTATATTTATATATTTAGCAAAGTCCACTTTTCCAATGAGACAGTGGATTTTCAGAAATAAAACCATCAATGAGAAACCATAGGAATGAAACCTCTCTCTCCCAACCGGGGTGACCCTGTGGTCCATCTCTCTCAGAATTAAGGGTCTCTGAGTCCATCAACCATCACCTTGAAGTAAGCTTGTTGTGTTGTTTGTTTGTTTTAGACCCTTGGTCACTCCAGGGTATAGCTCCTCGTCTAGGGTCATGAGATCATCCTGGTCACATCACATCCATTTTCCCTAGAGGTGGCAGTGGGCTTGGTTGTATAGTGTGGTTGGAGGTACCCAACACCCGCACCCTCTGCTCCTCTGCACTACCCCCAGAAGATGTCCCTCTCTGTTGGACGTCTCACCAGCCGGCCTCCCTCTCTGCTCGGGTCTCCTGCGGGATGTGGAAGGGACAGGGCAGTGACACACACCGTGATGGGATTTGATGATGGAGATCAGCTCTTCCAAAAGATGTGACGATTACGCGCCTAACGTACCGTCAGACGTGTGGACGGTCTTCTGTGACCTCCTGTGCTCCCTGGCTTGCCGGTGGTGGGCTCGTCGGCGCTGGTAAGCCTGCTGATGGAGAGCCCCCTGCGCCCTCAGAAACCCCTCCTGAAGTCCCCCCAAAGAAGCATAATTTCAACTGTTGTGAATCTGATCCGGATGAATGAAATGAACTACCTGCTTGGTTATGTCTCATTTCATATATATATATTTATTGTGTGTGTGTCTGTCTGTCTGTCTGTCTGTCTGTCTGTCTGTCTGTCTGTCTGTCTGTGTCTGTGTCTGTGTCTGTCTGTCTGTCTGTCTGTCTGTCTGTGTGTGTGTGTGTGTGTGTGTGTGTGTGTGTGTGTGTGTGTGTGTGTGTGTGTGTGTGTGTGTGTCTGTGGGTGCTTGTTCTGAACATCTTGAATGTCTTTCTTGTACCCTGTTACCCATAAACTGGCTCCTATTGAGACCCCCCCCCCCCCCCAACACCTCCCACTCCAACAGTACTTTAATCAGACCCACTGGATCCCCACTCACAGTGCACCATCTGTCCCTCTCTCTCTCTCTCTCTCTCTCTCTCTCTCTCTCTCTCTCTCTCTCTCTCTCTCTCTCTCTCTCTCTCTCTCTCTCTCTCTCTCTCTCTCTCTCCCTCTCTCTCTCTCTCTCTCTCTCTCTCTCTCTCTCTCTCTCTCTCTCTCTCTCTCTCTCTCTCTTCCCCTCTAGCGCTTGTGTTATTATGGCACATTCTTTTCCACGAGTATGTTGTGTTTGAACTTCGGGCCACATCACGACAGAAGCATTTCATTGCATCATGGCTAAGGCGGAGGCCTACCTGTGTGTGACCGGGGCCGCGGTGGTGCTCTTGCCCTCTGGGTGTAGAATAGCATTGGATAGCCCCACCTCTGCACTCCCTCACCTGCAGGAGAGACCACCAACACCCCCCCACCCCCAGACAGCCCCCCCCCAGTCAGTCATTGATTTACCACCTTCAGCCGGCTGATGAACAAGGGAATGTGATTATAAGGATGGCAATGGGGTTCTTGGTTTTGGTTTACCATGGCATTTGTGGTGACAGTGTTTGTGTGACCAATGGGAAAAGCCATCGGTTGCAGTATCTATGGAGGGGCAATGGATGCATTGAATAACAAACAAAAAACAAATAACAAGAAACAACAACAACAACAAGACAACAAAAAAACAAAAAACAAGCGTTAAATGCAATAACTTATTGGAACTTATTGGGACCTCTAACCTGTGGTTTCCTGGAGGGTGAGAGTGAATGATGCTCCGATTGTTGAATTCAACTGACTTAAGGTCCTGCCCTGTGAAGCGGGACTCGTCGTAACCATGCACGTACAAAACACACACACACACGTCTTTTCATCTGAAATGACGGCACAGGATTAAACAGACTCGCACTAGTGGCCGGCACTGACCTGAGGCCGTGGACAGGGTTGTTTCCGTCCCTTTCAGCGGCGGCAGCCTTCTCCTCTGACCGCCTGTCCTTTGCTCCGCCAGCGTGGGCAGAGCGGGCAGCGACCATTGCATTGTGGTTCGGGCACGCCGGGCCTCCGGCCTTCGGAGTCCTCGTCCTGGCTCTTAACCGGGGCCACCTGGCTCAGCCTGGGCCTGGACTCCCTGGAGCCCATTGGCTGGCCGACGACCACTTGCCCTTACGCTGCCCGACAGTTAACTGATTGCACTCCAGACATTGGACTTAGGTCAGAAATCACCCGGAATCTTCTTTTCGATGGGCTTTAGTCGAATGATAAAATGCAGAGCCTGATCTAATCCCGCTGAACATCCACTGCCCGTGTTAATGAAACCCGTGACCCTTTGACCTCTGAGCCAGTCCCGACAGGTGTGAACTCTGACATGCCGCTGTGTAGTTTTTCGTCCCGGAACCCCTCTGTGTAGATCCTACAAACGAGAGACGAGAACACTTTGGCCTGCACTTGTGGCAATCTTGTAGGTGTGTGCTCGTTCCCTTTCCTTCATACTTGACTTTCTCATGATAATGAGCTAAGTTTCTATGGCAACTCTCCCCACAGGTTACTTTGTAACTCCTGAGTGAATGCTTGAAGGATCCTGCTATTTCTTTATTTATTTTGGTGAGAAAGCCCAGACAGGGGTAAAGGGCTACCAGGGAGCTCCAGGAAACAAAGCCGTTGTTCAGTGAACTTTCCCTGTTAGCTACAAGAAACGTGCAGAACCCCACGCTCATATTCCTATTGATATTACTATGTTACCCCTGATGCTAACCAGAGAGCGTGTAGCCGCGCGCGCTCTCTCTCTCGTCGTTTGTCGTAATGTTCCCCACTGATCAGCATCACGTCCTCTCGGCGACTGCGTTCTGAGGCGCCGCTGACAACGGGAGGACTTCATGTGTGAACCAGCATCCAGGGAGCAGAGCCCGGCGCCCGACACGCTCTTCCGGTGTCGCTCCGATGATCCCAGCGGGGCTGTGTTGACGTTGTGTGTCACGTTCGTTCGACTTCTACTACTACTGCTGCTACTACTCTACTGGTTACGCAATGCTGCTGGTCGTTGTTCCGACTGGCGCGGATCACGTTGTCTCGGTGCGCGGGGCCAAACTGTACGTCTTGTAGTTCTGTGCCATTGTTGAGAACGAGGCGTGTGCGCATTACTGTAGCAGTGCTGATGTATTACCACATCACAGGGGAACAACTAGAGCGCAGTGAATCACAGTCACGGTGTGTGTGCATGTTGTTCATTAACACTGACATTGCCTTCTTGCAACGCGGGAGCGAACCGCGACGCATTTCACAACAACAAAAGTTGTGCATAGTCATCATAGCTACTAAATAAATCAAATCGTTCCGCAAATTACTTGGATTGGATGAATCCCATTAGCCGGGCCTGCCAACAAGGCTTGACACCGTGCCAGCAGGGCGGTCATTAGCATGGCCTGGCCCTGGATGTGTTATATAAAGAGCACAGTTTATCAAACAGGACATTTGCTCAGTCCAAGGTCACTGAAGGTGATGGTTATATGGGATTTGACATGAAGTCTTGGGTTAAAATGACCACCTGAACGGGATGCGTTTTAAATCTGGAGACATGTTAAGATATATTTTCAATGAAACTGAATGATTTGACAATAGCATCACCATGGCAATACCATTCCCCTTTAAAAGGCCTACGGCATAGTGTAATACATATGCAATAGAGATGTGTGTCTTCAGTCTTTTATTAGAAAACAAAAAGATCCTGTACATTCACAATCTGCTAATTCCCATTCTTTATATAATACCTTTAAATGACACGCACATTTTTTTTTAAATACTCTTATATCT
>JAXIVH010000014.1:5562846-5572846 GCA_036785325.1 Urophycis tenuis | reverse complement strand
CCACTGGCTCCTGATGCAACGTGGTCCACGAGACGCGGACGGCCACTGCATTAGCATGTGGGAGGAAACCCGACGCCGTGCAAAGAGATAGTGTCAGCTCACCCTTGTGACTTAGCACAGGGAAGTCATGTCAACCTCTGGCTCACACGGCAGCCTCTGGTTCAGCTGACTGGATGATGAGGATGCTTTAATGGACTTAGATTAGATGTATTTTGGGAACAAAGCATGATTTGATGTGACCTACCCTTTAAAGGAGATAATATCTACAAATAGATTATAAGGCCGATGGATAAGTCGATAAATGCATTAGAAGTGTTTCAACTCTACACTCTGGCGATCATGCTGTTTGTACAGAGACAGGCTAAGCCTATGTTTGTCCACCGAGAGAAAAGGTAACAGAATTATAGTTTGCAACATTGTTCATGGCAAAAACTAATTTTGCCATCCTAGCATAACTTGACACACTGCAGTACCATAATGGATCATCTGCCGTAACATATAATCAGACCATGACTATGATGTGTGTGTGTGTGTGTGTGTGTGTGTGTGTGTGTGTGTGTGTGTGTGTGTGTGTGTGTTTGGGAAGTTCTCCAAGAGGAAGCATCTCAACCCGTAGAGTGTTGTGAGCGAGATCGGTTTACACCGAGGCAGGGATAAAAGATGGCATGCTAGCTGTTAGCAGCTATCGGTGATTTTTTTGCAGCCACAGCACTAGCAGCCCGGCTATTTCCACCACTGCTTGAGATGCTAGTGCTAGAGCGCTAAAGCGCTGCCCCGCGCGGCTCCCCCCCCCCCCCAGAGTCCAGGCCATTATGACCATGATGAACAGATTATTGCCCACTGACGCCGGAGAGGCGTCTACACAGGGCCGTCCCACATGTCTTAAACCGTGCAGACAGTAGGCGTCTTCATCACTGTGTACCATACTCACGGCAGATCCCAAGGAACACTTAAACGGGCCGGTGTTATGCAAAGGCACTCTTTTACCGAACGTGAATTGAGTTGAAGAGCTAGACTTGACACCTATCTCCATAACCTCTAAACACCAAAGGCAAATCGAATAATCTCACAGGGTGTCCAACTCTCAGTTGGACACCAGTCAGTGTTGTAAAGTCCAAAGCCATTCAACATAGAATCATCTAAGTTAACATTTAGACACAACAGCAATGAGCCAGAAGAACTGAATGCATTCCGTACAGTAACATAAGAAGACATTGTCAAGCTCTTTCTGTACACTTGCAAAGTGGATCACCTCAGCACAAAATACAGATTGAGTAAAATTGAGGAAAAAATGACACTGTAGACCCGAAAACTGCAAAACTGCATTTAAAAGCGTAAAACAAGATGCTGACACTCCCGGGGTGTGTATGTAAGTTTGTGAATCCAACCCCTCTTCCGGCTGATATGGTTATCAGCATTCCAGACTCAGAGGTCATTTTACACTATTTTATATACAAGGACCCTAGTTGAAATCTGATCTGCCATCGGCCAGCCAGTGGAGGCTTACAGTTGCAGACTAACCAGGCTCATCCAAAGATCTAAGGCCTAATCTGATTCTCGCACAGCAAGGACTTTCAATCAGGCTAATGACGTTGTTGGCCAAAGTAAACAGTACACTTAGATTTTTTTTTTTTTTTTTTTTAGCAAAATACAAACAGCATATCGTTTTTTTTACACCTTTCAATGACAAGCTGTCCCATTGTGTGTAATCAGAGCCACACAATAGTTTGGACATCATCGTCATAAATATTTGCTCTTATGCTGCATTAGTTGTGTTTTGAATGCTGATAAAGTCAGTGTCTCCTTTGTTATGTGCTCATTGATGTGATGAAGAGGGCAGAAGAGAGCTTGAGAGAGCAGTAAGTCACGTTTAGTAGCATGTCTTCACAAACAAGTGCTCTTGCCTGTAGTTATATTTCTGTATCAAATTAATCTGCCTCCTGAAGTCTCTTTCTTCTTCTTTCAAAATCAACATTCAACTTTCAACTTCCTCACTGTTGTAGATGACAGTTGCATCTGAAATATATTTTAGTTCACACCACGACACCCGAATACAAACCAGTAATTAAGTAAGGACGACACTTACTCTTTCCAATCTGTTTTAGACCTGTCTCCTGAGGCGTTCCACTATAGTCAACAAACCTTCAATTTAGGGAAATATATTGCACGGAGGCATCATCAAGTCATAAAAAAAGCCTTGAAGCCTAGAAGTAACGCAAAAACACTCCTTAACTAGCTTGAATGCCACCAAGTCCCCACTTCGGCCATCACTCCCTCTGCCTTATTTAAATTTAGTCCTATTCAATCGGAATTAAATATGATTTATTTACATGAATGCATCAAACCAAGGGGGGTCAATAGTGGCTCAAAGCATTGTGTGTGTGCAGTGTTCCCATCAGTCTGTGGCATACTGCCACACACTATTGGCATTTCCATTAACCCAGTCTATTCATTCTGATGGTGTGGTGACGCAGTCCTCCACGATCCCAGCTCCGTCCACCCCTTGTGTTTTATCCCCATGTGCCGAGGGTGCTGACACTGATGGATGAGACCCCCCTGTGCTGAATCCACCGCGGAGCCTTGCCTGCCCATGCGGGTCCCTACGCTCTCTCACAGTCTCTCTGCTACCGTGAGGACTCAACACAACACACACACATACACACAACATCTCATCGAGCCTACAGGTTTACTCTTAGGATTTGAGGCGGATGAGGGGATGCTGGGGTTGGAGAGTTGGAGGAGCTGGAGAGTGAAGCCTGGCAAACGGCCAGGACGTTGGATATTAAAGTGAGTAGATGTGGAAGCAGCAGAACCCATTGGGTTTTGTTGACATCATCTCTTGGTGGTGGAGCTACGGTTCCTGTCAACCACCCCCAGCAGCCCTCCTCCCACTTTTGACAGGAAGTAGGCACATTAAGCTTTAAATACACCCCCCCCCCCCATCTCTCTCTCTCTCCCTCTTTCTCTCCCAAAAACGGTTGGCGTCAAAACTTTACGAGCGTTGATAAATAAAACCAATTTCAAACTCACACTCAGGTTCACACACACCAAGATGTTTTGACGTTTGACGTGGGAAACCCGTACTTCTCCGAAGACAGAACCGAATCACTTGGGACCAACGCGCATCAATCAGCACACTCGCGTTATCTCAGAACAACTCCTCGGCAATCAATAAACAAAACGCAATTTTTCCCCCCTCTCTCTCTCTCCCTCTCTCTCTTTCCCCTCCTCTCTTCCTGCCTCTTGTTTTGTTTCCTTCCGGCAAACATGAGACAAATATAACAAACACACACACACACACATATAAAGACACAGAGAAGTTAAAAAGTTAGAAGTGAAAGCCCCCCCCCCTCCAGTTTACCTTCTGAGATGGGGCAAGTCAGGACCTGGGAACTGTACGAGCTGAGAGGGGCCACACGGGCCGAATGCTTCTTCATCCTCCAGCCACAGAAGAGCCCAGTGTGTGATGTACGTGAGGTGTGTGTGAGGTGTGTGTGATGTGTGTGTGTGATGTATGTGTGTGTGTGTGTGTGTGTGTGTGTGTGGCTGTTGTCGGTTGTGCCTTGGCTGGCTGCAAGCTCAGCACCTTCTCATGCTTGCTTGGTGCATCCTCTCGGGACGCGGCGGAATCCTCTCTCTAGCGCTCCTCTAAAGCTCTCCCAAGTCAACTCTTCTTCTCGTCCTTCTTCTTCTCCGCCACAGACACACCTCTCTGTCTCCTCCTGCGCCCCAAAAAACTAGCTCCCTCCCAGTGTATGATGCGCTCTCCGTCTCTCTCTCTCTCTCTCTGTCTCTCTCTGTCTCTCTCTCTCTCTCGCTCTCTCTATCTCTCTCGCTCGGTTGCTCTTCTAGGTCTCTCTCTGCCAGAGCCTGGATGCTGGGCACAGCTCGGCGAAGGGAGTGGAGTGGATGTGTGCGGTGGAGTGGAGACCCTGCGGTTACGCTGCTGTCATGCCGTGGTCCACCGCTGCCACAGTCTCCCAGGGAGACTGAACTTCAAGTGTGCGTGGCACGGTGCAATCACTCCTCTCATCTCTCTCTCTCTCTGTTACCTCCTCCACCACCTCTCTCTCTCTCTCTCTCTCTCTCTTCCTCTCTCTCTTTCTCTCTCTCTGTCTCTCTTCCCCTCTCTCTCTCTTCCTCTTTCTCTCTCTCTCTCTGTTTCTATGTCTCTCTCTCTCTCTTTCTTTCTCTTTTCGCTATCTCTACTGGCACTGGCACTCACTCACTCATTCTCTTTCACTCTCTCTCCATCTGTTTCTCTCTACCTCTATCTCTCTCCCTCTCTCTGTCTCCCCTGTATCTCCCCTCCTCCTTCCTTTGCTCCACAAATCAGCAGCTTTGTTTTGGAGGTAACCAAGCAGCCCGGGCTAATTATGCCGTGTCGGCCACCCCTACCCCTTTTTCCCCTTCTCTCTCCCCATCCTTCCTCTCTTCCACTCTCTGTCTCCCTTTCTCTCTGTGTTTCTCTCTCTCTCTCTCTCTCTCTCTCTCTCTCTCTCTCTCTCTCTCTCTCTCTCTCTCTCTCCTGGCTGCTTATCCTGTGTCTCTACTCCATGGTTCATTTGTAAGAGCCCCCCCCCCCCCCCACACACACACACACACACACACACACACACAAACACAGACACTCCCCACACTTATGTCTGTACATATTGAGACAATAATGAATTGAACGCTGAAAGGACACACTTCACACTAATCAGGATGAAGACCCCAAATGTATGTCCAATGATGCTATTCACAAAAACATGTATGCTATATGCTGTATGTATATACAGTATACTGTACTACATCCTCACTGTCTTGACTGACTCATGATATTGTGAATTTCCATTTGTGATATTAATAATGGACAAAGTGCAGTATTTAACGACACCACGGAGAGCAACGCGTGCATCGGGCCTGTACTGTAGCACAATAAAGATAGCCCTGTAATGGAGCACACAGAATCAAAAGGTTATCTTCAGAGTCTTTTCCAGCGGCAAGGACACCCACCTACTCAAGGGAAGGGCGGCCATTATGGATCAGACGAGAGGTGTGTGTGTGTGTGTGTCGGGGGGGGGGGGGACGGTGAATCCCAGTCAAGCCATCCTGCCGGGCCTTTGTGGCTCAGAGTTTTCCATTTCAAGGAGGTTCCCTGGACTGCCCTATCTCTTGCGCGTGTGTGTTTTGTTTGTGTTTCGCTCTCCTGATAACGGCTTAATGCGCTCTAAGATGGCTGCGGCCCGGGAGGGCCGGCTGTATCGCTATCCACCGCAGGCGCGTTGACACAGGAGACGCAGCAGCCCCTGTAACACAAGCAGCCCGCTAGCCCTGTACCCACTCAGCGCTTTCAATCAATACCCGACGGCCCGAGTGTGTGTGAGCCGAAAGCCAGAACTGAGCAAAGCGCGCGCCGAGGGGGGGGATGGTGATGGAAAACACTTGAATGATGCCAGAAACAACAAGAAATGCCCCCTCCCCTCCCCCCTTTGGTCTCTGATAGGGTTCCTGGAGATCACATGACTTTGTTTACGTCAGCCGGTCGGGAACGTAGGCTTCAGAGGCCGGGACGTCTCAAGCCCCGGCAGCATCGACTGGTCTGTCGACGCGGACCACCGCGCCGGCGTCAGAAGTGGATCCTAACCCACTTCTACCATGCGGTTGTCTCGGGGTCTCGCCTCGAGAGACACGGCGCCTTGCTCCTCACGCTGAAGTGGCCATTCATAGGTTTTAAATGTCTGTCAGCGGGCCGCATGGGACCCTCAGCTCGGAGTACGCCACTGGGGTCTGGGTCCCCCCCCCCCCCCCCCCGGTTTCCTCAGCCACTTGGGCGTGACCCTCTAGAACGAGGCGGCGATGGAAGACGCACGGAGGAGACGTCTGGAGACGAGGCCGGCGGCTCCGAGCGGCTCACGTGTGCGTGCGTGCGAGCGTGGTCTGGGCCGGCCTCCGGCGCCACCCCAGAGCCATGCGCTTGTTAAGGTGTGGAGTACGTAAAGGCTTACGTTTAAGGACATCCAGAGAAGAGTGTGGGGTGGTGGTGGTGGTGGGGGGGGGGGGGGGGGGGGGGTAAGAGACAAAAATAGCCTTGCTGATGGAGCCAACCGCTAGACATGGAAGAGGGAGAGAGAGAGAGAGAGAGAGAGAGAGAGAGAGAGAGAGAGAGAGAGAGAGAGAGAGAGAGAGAGAGAGAGAAACAGAGAGATAAAGGGAGACAGAGAGAGAGAGAGAGAGAGAGAGAGAAACAGAGAGATAAAGGGAGACAGAGAGAGAGAGAGAGAGCGAGTGAGAGAGAGATGTGTATGTATATATAGAGAGAGAGACAGAGAGTGAGAGAGGTGGGGGGGGGGGGGGGAGAAGAGCACTAGTCAGCAGATCCAGGATGCTAATCGCTATCAGCTTGAGACAGGCAGGTAGCGTGGTCATTATTAGGGACCACGGTTCACCCTGAAGCACTACATCAAAGACTGAAAGACTGCAGGAGCGGCCAGGATGAATGCAGTGACGCAGGCGGTCGAGCGTGCATACAAGTGGCCCCAATACACACACACAAATATGGACACAGGCAAACACACACACACGTGCACACACACACACACACAGGCCACACACACTCACACGCAGACACACGCACACATGCACACACGCACAAACAAACGCACACACATACACACACACACACACACACACACACATAGGCGCAGACACACACACACACACATGCATACATACACACGCACACATGCACACATGCACACATGCACACACACACACACAAACACACACACACACACACACACACACACACACACACTCTCCTATGTTTACTTTTACGTCACTCTGCAAAAGGCCTTCGAATTGTAACTAATGTCCCGAAATTGATATTTCAGGATTATGGACAAAATGTGCTTCGTGTTTATGTTGCCAATGGACCCAGGCTATTGTCAAAAGACCTACCTAACCTTTAATAAATTTGCGCAAAAACAAAACAGTGAGTCTGGCGGTTGGCAGTGTGATTTCTGGTACATTTAGGTCAGGGCGGGGGTCACATTTACCCTGAGACGGTACAGTATTGTTGTCGTTTGCTGGAAGGACGAGGCCTCGAGGGCTAAGATGTGAGACACACCAGGCTCTGCAGCCAACCGCCAACCAGCCCGTTCTAACGGCCACAGGCGCTCACTCTGCATCCGATTCCTCTCACATCTGGGGACAAAATATTAAATAATGCTCCCTCTACCTCCATAGCAACAGTCGTTTTTTCCCATCCACTCTGCCGCTGACGCAATGAGCCCCATTCAGGCCCTTTGTGATTCAGATCAGCCAGTATTTCTCAGCCTTTGGTATGGGCCTTTTGTCTTTATACACATCTATGCTAATCATCGCGTTTCTCAGAGGACCCGTCAGACAGCCCCTGGTGGAGAGACAGAGCGGATAGTTGCGAATGGCAGATTTGGTAGTTTCTCGATGTAAAAGTGAACATGACGACGGCTTCGAGGGAATGAATGGCATGATGACATGAGTACAGAAAGTCAGGCGCTGGTAGTAACCTCACGTGATTCGGGCCTAATCGATTTAGATGGAACATTGAGGTGATGAGGACCCCTAGTGGTACCTCAGAAAACTGCATCATGCAAACGCGAACGCTCTTCAGACTCATGCTCCTGCCAAGGCACTGACCCGGACACCCGGAGTCAGTGACTCCTCCTACCTATCTATCTCTGTTTGAATTATGAGGCTGGCCAGATCCGTGTAGTCCATTTTAGTTAAAACCCATGCACTTAAGTGCCACACATTGATTGCCTATGGTGAAACTGATTGAAAAGCTTTTCTTTTCTTTTCTTTTCTTTTCTTTTCTTTTTTTTAAAGGTATGCTAAATCAATATGTGTGCCCTTTCTCGTGAAAATGTTATTTCATTTTGTGTTGGGGGAAAAAGGATGTGGAATAGGTCAGAGCATATTATCTTTCAAACAAGTATTATGGGAACTCAATTTGACCTTGAATCCTGTGTGTGTGTGTGTGTGTGTGTGTGTGTGTGTGTGTGTGTGTGTGTGTGTGTGTGTGTGTGTGTGTGTGTGTGTGTGTGTGTGTGTGTGTGCGTGTGCGTGTGTGTGTCTGTGTCTGTCTGTGTGTGCATGCCTGTGTTTGTGTGTGTGTGAGTGGTGAACCAGAGCAAGCATAGAAACCACCACCACCACCCCTCTCTCTCTCTCTCTCTCTCTCTCTCTCTCTCTCTCTCTCTCTCTCTCTCTCTCTCTCTCTCTCTCTGGCTGCTTATCCTCTGTGTCTCTACTCCACGGTTCATTTGTCTCTCTGTCTGTCTCTGTCTCTGTCACTCTTGCTCTCTGTATCTCTCTCCTTCTTTCTGCTGATTTACACAGCAGTAATCAGGTTAAGAACTCCATTGTAAGACATCCCGTGACAGATAGAAAGACACTCACTGTCATGTCACACCATAGCAATGAATCTTAGTTCTGGTTAAATACCTATTCCACATGAGGGCGCTGTTAGGTAGGGGACAGGACAGGCGCATCCGTGGAGAGTAAGGCCATTGAGATAAAGACCCAACAATATACATATGACCATGGGATGAAGTGTATGTGAGAGAGAGAGACAGAGAGATATAGAGAGAGAGACAGAAGCTTGTCAGAAAGAGAGTGCACTGAGTGTGAAAGTGCACTGTATTCCAACATGCGTCACCTTGTTACATGTGCGTGACTCTGACACATTTCGGTAGCAATATGACCCCCCATTAGTAAGGGAGTGTATTTGCACCGTGTCCCTAGAGGGCGCCGGGCCCACAGCTCCCGGGCCTGGGTTCAGGCGAAACGCTCATGTCCTATTCAAGGCAAGCCTGCTTATAAATAGCAGCAAAGGCAGCGGGCCTGGAAATGGACCGGGCCGGACTGGCTCCATACCCACTGGAGGGGCGGGGCTCCGCGTGACATGACATCATGTGGATGATGCACAGGTGATGCCATCGGCGCGGCAGACTTGCATCACAGGCAGGACGCCGTCTGCGGCGTCGCTCTCTGTGATGTCGTCCGCGGTGCAAACACCTGGAGCCTCAGCGCCACCGAATCTACGCCGAGCGCCCGCCGTTTCCCCCCCTCTACCAGAGCGAATCACCCAGCGGGGAATCTTTCCTCCTGCAGCTCTGGGGAAGAGGGCCGCAAAAAACAAGGCGGTGTGTGCGCGAGAATGATATAGCGTTAGTTTCCCCCCCCCCCCCCCCCCCCCCACCCTCCCCCCCCGAGAGATGCTGAGGAGGCAGTTACTGCCGTTGTTACTTTGTTTTGCGGTGGGCTGCTACTCTAGCTGGCCGAAAAGGCCAGGCAGTGAGCTGCTGCTGCTGCGCTAGCGCCTCCCGGTCGGACGTGAATTGCAGACGTGAATTGCAGATGCAAAGCCGGGTTCATGGAGAGTAGGACGGTGCACGCCGTTCACGTTGTTGTGGCTATTTGTTCTGTGGTCGCGGCTAGATGTTCAGATAACAGTAATGTGAAGGATGACGCGCCGTCCGCCCGGCTTCCACGCCAGTCTAACGTACAGCATCCCCGTGCTACATGTATGCATTACAAGATGCTGTCCACAAATGTATTCCACAATTGCCCTTCGAGGCATTTGGTAATACAACACAGATGGCCGTGACAATAATAGGAAATTGGCAAACAAATCTCGCTAAATATAACATTACACCCCAAAAGCTTGGCACCACCTTCACTGTTCTATATACCGCCATGTTTGTATTATTCAGAAAATAGTATGCGACCGCTTCAGGGTACACTTCCAATTCTCCACTCTGGGTGTATAATAGCATAAACAAAGGCAGAGGGGACTATTGCAAGTCCTCCTGGCATCTTAGGAGCAATATCTTCACATTGCCCGTCACAGAATGCACAGTGCTTGGGATGGCTATGCGAGCGTGTTTAATTGCTTTAAAATACAGATGCTGCGCTGGATTCAGTGGGGTCTGAAAGGGGGCTCGGTTGCAGCACAGCAGAGCGAAGGATAGAG
>JAXIVH010000014.1:5550913-5562646 GCA_036785325.1 Urophycis tenuis | reverse complement strand
GTCTCTCTCTCTCTCTATCTCTCTCTCTCTCTCTCTCTCTCTCTCTCTCTCTCTCTCTCTCTCTCTCTCTCTTTCTCTCTCTCTCTCTCTCTCTCTCTCTCTCTCTCTCTCTCATTTACGTTTAGTCTAAGACTGTCAGACAAAAAAATGCTTTTTAACTTCAACGTGGCAAACCAGCAGGCGTGACCACACGGTGATTTAATACTGACTAACTATTGTTGATCTTAAGAATACGCATCATTTCCTCAACATACGACATCAGCACGAGTCTAGTCTAATGCTTAAACATTAATGAACGAAGTACATGAATAGACGATGCTGATCACCTCGCACAAAAAATAAAAAAATAAAATAAAAAAATAAAAATAATAAAACTCCGACACAGATCTAATTTTCTTTGAACGTGTTACTTACTTCTATGACTAGAGTATCCTGGGTAATAGCCATAGTAAACCAGTGATCCTCAGAATCCTATCTTCAATATCATGCACACCGTTAGCTGTCACTTTAGGGTTGATATCCCCGAAGAGAGAGTGTCCGCTACCAGACGACGTTGCCTTGCCTGGTAAGTGTGTATTCTTCACGGGTTCCAGCCGAATACTGGGCTGGTCTCCACTGCTCTCAGCAACACTTTCGGTGCTTATCATTGTAGGTCCAAGCGGACGGAAAATCAGGAAGGCTTTTGAACTGCGATACTATCACCATGCGAGGACGCGCGGAGCCCGTGTCAACAATTATCAGCTCGATGAGGACATTCACATTCCATCACTGATGCTATCGGACGCAGTGCGAGTTAATCGAACCCGTGGAGCCGTGGATCGGAAATTGTACGCTAGGGGGCGGTTTTATTACTATCATGTAGGAAGAATTCCTCTGTCCCTCTGATAATAGGTAGACATCAGTGCTCTGTCCCAAAGAGTCAATTCAACAGTTTTATAGACTGAATAGAATATGTATTGTGTCACCACGCTTTTTTTTTTTTTACCAGACATCATAATAAAAAATATGTTTGGGGCATATTCTGAATTGTTATTATTTTATGAAAAATAGATATCTTTTCTCAACAGAATGGGTATTAATATTGAAGTAAACATGAGGATTTGTGCAATTCCTATCTGGACTGAATCATGTTTCTCTATGAAGTATTTCATTGTATGCAATAATTTTTCATCATTCAATGGAATGTGCCTGCATTTCTGGGGATAAGACTGCAGATTCAAATGAATAATGTAGGCCACCCATCAATTTCGGCCCGAGGCCATTTTAGCAATTGTATTTTCCATCTGTCAGCCAGAAGACAGCCGTCTAAACGAAGCCGCGCCATGCTCTACGATCCATGCACTTTTCATTTGCACTGTCCAACAAGTTGTGAAATAAAGTATCATACACGTCGCGCTCCATCCCAAGCAATCTCATCTCCACAGCTGGCCAGTGGTTCGAGAGCCGATCATGTGACTAGACCCCCCCCCCCCTCCCGCCCCACCAAAACCAGCTCGCGGATACGGTCCAGAAACCATGACTGCTGGGCTCCAAATCCAATAAAACAGGAACTTCGGCGTCTCTCCCCGAAACGCCTTTGTCCAAGTCCTTCGCTTTTTGTGTGAAATTGATTTCCAGTGCGTGGATAATTTTTGCACCCCTGTTGGCATTGCGCTACGTGTGCACACACTGCACACACACACACAAATGCGCGGTTTTATGACACCCTTGGACGCCAGCAGCCCCCCCCCCCCCCCCCCCCCCCCCCCCCACCTCCCTCCTCCCACCGCACCCCCCACTCAGACTAAACCAATCTGGACCTCATGTTCCTTTGTTGCAGTTGTTGTTGTTGTTCGTCTTTTCTTTGCCTTTCTCAGAGCACTTATCTCTCGCATACAATTCAGGCTCAGCTTTATGGTTCCAACAATGAAACACCCCGTGCCCAGAAAGTTTCCCCAAGCCTTTGTGAACCACTAGGCTATTTTCTTATGACTTTTTTTTCCTGGGAGACAAGCTTTTTTTTCAACCATAGTTTTGTTTATTTTTATCACATAGGCCACTGCTATACTTAACTTTCATTTATTTTTATTTTTTTAAAGAAATGGGTTTAAGGAATACAGGCTACAATACAGTCATTTCGAGCCTCAGGCCTACGACGAAATAAACCTTCACGCGATAAGATGATTATTATTGTTGCTGTTTTATTTGAGATGCCTACGCATCTATTCTTCGGAGGTTCTCCTCCGTTATGCTGCGACACAGGCAATGAAAATCATTTTGCTCAAGGGAGGCAGTTGATTGTTCTTTAATGGCACCCGGCTGACTGAAACGCCCCTTCGCTGTCCGCATGAGCGGAGACGGGATCTGCCTCTGCCGTTCGCAGTGTTCTTCCTCCTCGCAGTGTTCCTCTTCCTCGCAGTGTTCCTCCTCCTCGCAGTGTTCCTCCTCCTCGCAGTCTTCCTCCTCCTCGCAGTGTTCCTCCTCCTCGCAGTGTTCCTCTTCCTCGCAGTGTTCCTCCTCCTCGCAGTGTTCCTCCTCCTCGCAGTGTTCCTCCTCCTCGCAGTCTTCCTCCTCCTCGCAGTGTTCCTCCTCGCAGTGTTCTTCCTCCTCGCAGTGTTCCTCCTCCTTGCAGTGTTCTTCCTCCTCGCAGTGTTCTTCCTCCTCACAGTGTTCCTCCTCCTCGCAGTGTTCCTCCTCCTTGCAGTGTTCTTCCTCCTCGCAGTGTTCCTCCCTCCTTGCAGTGTTCTTCCTCCTGGCAGTGTTCTTCCTCCTAACAGTGTTCCTCCTCCTGGCAGTGTTCCTCCTCCTGGCAGTGTTCTTCCTCCTCGCAGTGTTCCTCCTCCTCGCAGTGTTCCTCCTCGCAGTGTTTCCTCCTCCCTAGCAGTGTTCCTCCTCCTCGCAGTGTTCCTCCTCGCAGTGTTCCTTCTCCTCGCAGTGTTCCTCCTCGCAGTGTTCCTCCTCCTCGCAGTGTTCCTCCTCCCAGTGTTCCTCCTCCTCGCAGTGTTCCTCCTCGCAGTGTTCCTCCTCCTCGCAGTGTTCCTCCTCGCAGTGTTCCTCCTCCTCGCAGTGTTCCTCCTCGCAGTGTTCCTCCTCCTCGCATTGTTCCTCCTCGCAGTGTTCCTTCTCGCAGTGTTCCTCCTCACAGTGTTCCTCCTCCTCGCAGTGTTCCTCCTCCTCGCAGGTGTTCCTCCTCGCAGTGTTCCTCCCTCCTCGCAGTGTTCCTCCTTGCAGTGTTCCTCCTCACAGTGCCGCGCACTGCCTGGTGTCGACTCGACCATTCCGTGTTGAAGGACAGCCCGTCAGAAACGAACAACGTGACTTTGTGGTAGAGTTGTAGTACTCAAGACCGACCCTTTTACGTGGTCTTGGTCTTGTCTCGGACTCAACTGTATTTGGTCTCGGTCTTGTCTTGGTCTCGGACATGGAGGTCCCGAGGGGGTTTGTGTATGAACCAAGCAGCGAGCTCATGCTCATCACAAACCTTATACATGACGCAGCACTCGTACACTACGCGTCAAAAAATTGTATATACTGTATTTTCCTAACGGCTGCGCCATTGTACACGTATTGGAGTAACTCAAACACCAGTCTGTTTATTTTTCCAGGCCTCGACTTGGTCTCGGTCCTGGTCTCGACTTGGCCTGGTCTTGACTTGGTCGGTCTTGGTCTTGGTCTTGGTCTTGGTCTTGGTCTTGTCTTGGTCTCGATTACCCTCTGGTCTTGGTAGTGTCTCGGTCTCGGTTTTAGGCGGTCCTGACTACAACCCTACTTTGTGGCGCAGAGAAACACTCTTGGAGGAAAAAGCCGGGCCTTTGCCGCATGATGCCTTTCTCCAATTATACCTCGGTTAATGAGGTTAAGCCCGGGCCTTCTGTCTCACCGGCATTGCGTTTTGCTCAGCGGAGGCGACCACGGAGGAGCGTGGCTCCAATGTTCCCCTGAGCACCGTCACTGAAGTTCACATGAAGGGTTTTTCAATTTCCCTTCTGCCACCAGAGTCTCTTCCCTCCCGTGCGCCTGTGTGCCCACCTGAACCGTGTACTCGGCACCTCTTGTTTCTGCTACACCTCTGCAGTAGGCCCCTGCATCCCTCATAGCAACGATGCTCGTTGCGTGCGTTACGTACGGCGCCTGGCCCGGGGGATGCTGCAGTGGAGCGGTACGGAACCGCAGTGACGTAAACCCATCGGAGTAACACCGAGGAAGGAAGGAAGGGCTGAGTTCAACTCGACATTCATTTTTTCAACTGTTCTGGTCTGTAATGGCTGGGTTTAACTGGCGATCAGACGAGCCGCACGTTCAATTCACAGTTCGCAGTTCGCAGTTCATTAATACCTTTAATAACAGTTCACCGGCCGTGTCCGCCTGGAACGCTTCACGCCAACTCTGCGGTGGGCGAGGGGGGTTGGGGGGATAGCGGAGGGCTTTGGCGGCGTTAAACACAATCCCTTTCCCTCACCGGCGTGGAAGGGCACTTTGAGGAGACAGCGCGTCACAGGCGACTTCATCCCCAAGCCAATCGCTGCACACCAGCACCCCCTGCAGAGTCACCTTAGAGATCAGTGACCGACTTCTCTGCTGTATAAATATTCAATGGGGACTAAAGATAACCCTGCTCGTGCCATCAAGAGAGGGGGAGGGCGAGGAGAGAGAGGGAGAGAGAGACAAGAGAGAGAGAGTGAGAGAGAGAGAGAGAGAGAGAGAGAGAGGAGAGAGAGAGAGAGAGAGAGAGAGAGAGAGAGAGAGAGAGAGAGAGAGAGATGGGTTGTCATTTGAATATGGACGCTCAACCGCAGCCTTCAGGCCTCGTTGGCCCGCAAAGGTCACGATTAAAAGGCCCGGTAAATATTTAATAGCTTTGATCTCCAGGTTTCTGCTGTGATGTATGACTTCAATTAGAGAGGGCCTCGGAGTGGGGAGGAGCACGGCCACGTTGGACTCAATGCGGTCGGTCAAGTCCACGGCATGGACCAAGACTCATGCGTCACAAAAACATAACGCTTACGTATACGTTTTACAATTAAACCCAGAGTAAATCACAGTGAGTAAATCTTAGGGTAAACTAGGGGGTGGCATAGCTTATTGTTCTATTATGATATTGGCAATCTCTCTCTTATGACTTTGATAATAGAGTTGCCAAATCGTAGATAGAAGTAGAATAGGAAAAAAAATCAAATCAAGAGTGCAATTGTTTTCTTTCAGTCATGTAAGATTGAAGCCTGACGATGTTACGCCGCTAGCAGCAACCGCGAATGAATCATCCGATGTGAAGGCTAAAGTTGTTTTTTCGGCGGGGGGGTGAAAAACGCCTCCTCTGCTTTCGGCACGGTGGTCTGTATGAATAAGTAAAGGATATCGTGACCTGACCAGACTGCTTTATAAATAGCCGGTCCGCAGCTCTTCGCTAACACGCTAACACGCCAAGTCACTCATTTCACGCCAGTTTGCGCAGGCTTTTAACGGAGAATGGTTGAACACGTACCTCACTACACATCGCAGACATGTGGCAAGCTGTGTCAAGGGGTTCTGATATTCACCGCGGTCCACACGCTGGAGGGGGGGGGGGGGGGGTGGAGGGGGTCGGCCTCAGCCTCAGTGCTGCGTCTCACTCACATAGCTATTCATAGACAAGAAAGCCTTTACAACAGGTGTTTTTCACATGAAAATGTAATCAGTCACATCATTCATTCTGTAAAGGCCACGCGGTCGCTGTGCCGCGGGCCTCGCGGCATAAACACGTCGACGTGACTCTGAGCAAAACCTCCATCACGGCAATGCGTCACTCTTTGTCAAACAGAAATCTCATCAGCCTTATGCACGTCATGTGCAAAATTAGAATGCGCTCACCTGGTGCTGATGAACAGCATGCTGTGGGATGAATGCATAATGTCCATCCGTTATTTTACGGTCTATGGTTTCATTAAGTCTTTTTTCAGTCAATCTTACTGTGGAAGGGCCGGGGGGGGGGGACATCTATTGAGGTCTTGATTTTTGAAGGCAATCACATTTGGACTCGTGGAGAAAGGCAATCCTATCCTAGGAGAGATACTACACACAGCTTTGAGTGGAATTGAAAAACATGCTCTGTATGGACGGAGGCATGCTATGCAACCGTGCGAAGAGAGTCTCTTTGGGCTTCACGGCTCCCCATCCATCAGTATACCGCGCTGCGTAAAGTGAGCTGATTTGTTGCCTCATTTCGTGTCGTGTACTGAACGTGATTAAGTAGGCGCGCGGCATATTCATACTGCCAGCTTCATTCAGGCCCCTGGGCGGCAGCTAGCGAGGCAGCGTTTAACCTGATGTTACCTAGGAACTCAGGGTTATGGGTGAATGTCGCAGATTTACAACCTCTCTGGGGCTAATAAAGTTAGAGCTCTAAATCAGTGTAGCTTCCCAGCATGCCTCCGGTCCTTTCTGTCGCCATGGTGATGGATGAGGCCCGCAAGGAGAGGGTGGCAGATGGGAAGCGGAGGAGCGATGGGACATTTGGATGGATGGGGGGATTGGGGGGGGGGGGGGGGGCGGACACCTGACAACATGGGCTGGATGCGAGGCCACTTGAGAGTCATGTCCACGAGCTGACACGGGCCTGAGGCCCACTCCTGTTGGGACACTGGATCGGTTTTCAGATTTGATTGAGGGTTTTTTGTTTTAATCTGACCAACGCTGCAATGATCAACTTTTGCAGATATAATTGGATTTAATTGAATATTAGATATATATATAAATATTCACTAAATATACTGTATGTATGTGTTTTGTATTATTTGTATACTGTACTCCTTGATTGGGTAAAATGGTCCTTATGGTACTGCATGCACGCATAAGGGTCTTGGGTCATTATATTGTAGGACGACATCAATAGATCCAATGTCCGGTGTCATTCATCCACAATATGTGCTTTATGTAAATTAGGATTCAACCTACACAATAGATGCAATCTAAAACTAATCAGAGTCTAAGTCTAAGTTCTCCTATATCTGTTGACCCACACTGTTAGGCCATCAAAGGGGAGCAGTCGATGGGTCTTTTTAGGCACTTTTAACAATCAAACATGTAACGTGTAAACTGCTGACGACTCACAACCCTTAAACACTGAACCCATGGATTCAGGGAACAGAGCCAGTATGCAAGAACCAACTGGTCAACATTTGGCTCATTTAGTGGCACTATGTCTCCTTTATATTCCAGCCGTCAAACTGTTGACAGCCGCCCTCCTGATCCCCGGTGGGTGATAGGGATACTTGTATTGGACGCTAAATCTTAACCACTCCGCCCGGCTCACTGCGCTCATTGGTATCGAAGGAAATCGATTCTCAGAGGCGAGCACATTGAACTCCAGTGTTGCAGGATGCTGACACTCGCCCTGAGGGGGTTCCAGGTTGAAGTGGCTATTGAAATGGGCGGGGGGGGAATCTATTAAGCGTTGCCCTCCACGCCAGGCGTTGCCAGCCACTGTAAACGCATTGTCATGTAAGAAGCCCACGGTTTGCAGCCGCTGTCTCCTGTGGTCTTGTCTTCCAGGTTAAGGATGGAGTAACAGGAGGCCTCAGCCAATACATTAATGATTGGGGGGGTCTCAGTATATTGACTTGTCTGTGGATCTGTGTCTTAATCCTTAGCCCTCAGGTATACAGGAGCCCACAGGGTACCATATATAGGTCCCTCAGATGACCTCCATGTCCAATAAAATCACTGTCTCCTCCATTCAATTGGCTTAATGGTATGCCTGGGCAAAGACAATGCACAGGGGATTACGTCCATCATATCACCATAAAAAAATTGAAATGATCAAGATTCATGAAATATGTATGGCAATACACATTATAAAATATTAAAAGCAAAAATCAAACCAAACAGGGGGAACAGAAATGTTTTGGGTTAGAAATGGTCTCATATTTCATTGATGAATATTTGAAGTAATCCTCATATTCAGACATAAAATCTGGGTTTCGCTGCACCCTGAGAACCTAGCTCTTACCTCTAGTATTGAGCTGCGCCCACCGGACTATTGCTGTTCTGTGGATGATCCATATTTCATCATCCTACTCAGAGGATTGCCTTCATTAAAACCGTTTTGTCCCACAGTGAGTGACATTGAAAAACACTGCCACTCCCACCGAACAATCCTGTCTTCCAGATATATGATACAGTTAGGACCTATATAAACATTGGGTCTGCATCTGGTCGGAACAACAAAACATTTATCGACGGAGCATTGGCTTAGCTTACGCGCCCTGAACAAAAGCCATTAACAATGACAATGTGCCCAGGGAGTTAAGGGCAGAATCCATTACAACACATCCACCCCGTTTGTTTTTGTTTTTTTTCTATTATGGAGGCATTTTGGATATAGATTACTGTATCAAGGGTCACGCACAAAAATAGTGCAATTTCAGATGGAGGTTTAGCTGGATTTTTGGGAAGTATACTCAAGAGATGACATTGATTGGTATTGCTCTGTTCGCTCTCAAGTGTTGGGTCTATAAACGGAGTCACAGGAGTGCTGTTGTAGAACATGATATCCCGGTTGTTACTTGATTTGCCACCCTCTGGAGAATCATGGTATCGCAGAAGTTTAATAAAAATAGCTGAGAAGCAAAGGATGTGCGGGACCTGCTGCAATATGAGTGAGTGTTTACTAGGAAAGTGTGTGTGTGTGTGTGTGCGCGCGTGTATGTGTGTGTGTGTGTGTGTGCGCGTGCGTGCGCGTGCGCGTGCGTGTGTGTGTGTGTGGCTGTCTGTCTGTCTGTCCTGTCTGTCTGTGTGAAGACACCAGCAAAGGGACATTGGTCCGATTGGGTCACAAGAGAATAATTATAATATTTTAATCACATACATATACACTACTGGATCAATACAAAACATTATCAAATACATCAGTGGTTTAACCAGTATTTTCTGTGTTTCTTCCACCATTATGCTGATGCAGGGAGCAGCTGTCGGAGTACCCTCATCACCTGAAGACAATGAGGGAACATGCGACACATGAAAGGGTTTTTTACAGTGAATCCCAGATGATGTTTCACAACAAGGGGTTTTCTGAACCACAGACCACACAACGCCTCTGGTTGAAAACAAAAACTAAGAACTATCACCAAACATGTATCCTCTTTATGGAGGCATTTGTGCCAAGTAATAAACAGCATTAATGGAAATAATAGAGCTGCAGGTGCATAACTGCTGAAATCATAAATGAATACAATTACATCAAAGTTTAAAGACATCTTTTTTTCTATTATTGTTTTAATTTATGGATTATTTACAATATATGTATACATCGTGAACTTGTAAAATGCTTTCAGGCAAGGCTTTTCATCTGACTTTCATGTAGGACTTAATATGACACCGATTTGAGAAAGGCATAATTCCCAGTCATGTTTTGAGGTATAGGACCTACATTTTTTTTTTAAATATTATACGTACATTACTGTTTTCTCGCTTTTTGTGATGAGACGTGAGGTGAGACGTTTCATTCACAATATTTTTACATATATTTCATTTTCAAATACCAACAAAGCCCAACGCCATACTACTCATGACTGTCTGGTTCAGCACTGCACTGAGCCAGATGGCACACTGTTCTAGGGGCATTTCGTGGATTACACAATTTCACGTCCTTGAAAAATTCTCTCCTAATATTACAAGAACACAATTTTGTCTGGGTTCATTCATTACCCATACATATTGCATTATGAACTAAGTTTGCTTATACTTGATAATTCCAGCCTCTTTTAATTATTTGTACTCATTTTGATATTTGTTCTGATTTTCTAATGAGTAATGCATGCTTACTCATTCAACTCTATTGGTCATCCATTTTGATTGGCTCAAGGGCCATCAACCTCAATTTTGCACCAATTATAATTGATCTAATCACCTACCACATTTGACATGAATATGGGGTCAAATGTTGTGTATCTTATCGTTGTCAAAACGTCTTCTCAGTTGTGCTGCATTGCCTGTGTGTGTGTGTGTGTGTGTGTGTGTGTGTGTGTGTGTGTGTGTGTGTGTGTGTGTGTGTGTGTGTGTGTGTGTGTGTGTGTGTGTGTGTGTGTCTGTGTGTGTATGTGTATGTGTATGTGTGTGTATGTGTGTGTGTGTGTATGTGTGTGTGTTGTGTGTGTGTGTGTGTGTGTGTGTGTGTGTGTGTGTGTGTGTGTGTGTGTGTGTGTGTGTTCATCATGGACATAAAGATGTGTATGTGAGTCTTCCTATCAGGTTGATTTCCACTCCATGAAGAGCCTTAACACAATGAGTGTCCCACTCCATTACCTCAAGGCATTGCTCAAGTGTTTGCTGGAAATTGAAGAATAGAAGAATAGATTTCAGATCTCATAACTGTAGCCAGGTCTCTGACAAAGTCTGAGTCAAGCTGCAAAAGGACTCTGAAAACAGATTGGATTGGATGAAGTTCCCTCAGTGCAACCTTTCAACACGAATACAAAAAGTGACGCGATCGGTTCAGGAGCGATAAGAATAATGTCTGGAAGAGTTCATAGCTTAAAAGTGTTGTGCATTTGTTCATAGTTAGTGAAATGTCCACTTATAGTGTTCAGAAGTCAGTTTGATCCAAATCATAATTGTCAATGGTTTATCAATCGCTCTAATCTAATTGGGTAATTTCAGTTTGTAGTAGATGGACCAGCATTATGAACCTTGAATGACATCATTCTCTCCTAGATTTGCCATGGTTTGAGCTTCAAGGAAATACAAAATACATTTAAGTGAGAGACTTGAGACTTGAATGCTGTGACTGAATTTCACACAATGTGTGTTGACAGATAACCTGTTGTGTGTTGTATGTAGAATTTGCGGCATCTACAGATTGAATTGAATCAACATAATATTGACAAGTATGTTTTAATTCAAGTATAATTCCATTAAAATAATAATTGTTGTATTTTTATTACCTAGATGAGTCTTTTATATACACATAAGGAGCAGGTTTCTACAGTAGTCCATGATGGGCAAACTGCTCTAGATTGAACAGGTTTTTTTTTTTTTTTTTTTTATCTTACTTGTCAAAAAAAGAAAAAAGAAATTGATTTACAGACCAAATAACTCAATACAATCCTACACACCTTGCCTTTAAGTATCTAGGTAGTTCTTATTAGCTCCTAAACACACACACACCACTTTTGGATGATAGGACCAATCACAGACACATGAACATCCTCTCAAAAGTTTATATAATGTCAGTTGAACTGCTGCTGGGGAATACATGAAATGAATTCATATATTTGTATTTTGATTTTTTTTTCCAATTCTGTACTGTGTAGGCAAAACACATTAGCAGGGTCAAACTAGCCTCTGGACACGCAGTGTGGCTGGTGGTGTCATTTGGCCTTTAATGCCGATTTCTGATGTCCAATGGTTGGTGATTGTTAACTCAATTCAACAAGCATTAGCTCCTTCTCAAGTGCCCTGTACATTTAGTTCAAATGAGCTTGCAATATGGCCTCTGTTGCTGGCCTTCAATGTTAACTATGAACTCCGTCAGGGCATAGTTTATAGGCTTCCCATCAATATTTGAGCCAAGTTATTTTCTTCAAGGCTGTCAGAGTAAGCATTTCCCAGCGCACTTCAAGTGAAGGCAAAATCTGTTTCTTTTTATTGTCTCTCTGATCATTTTCAGTTTGTAATGGAGGCGTTAAATATGAAAATGGTCAGCACATTCTGTGATACTGTCCAGTCAACTCCAGAACATAGTTTCCAATATAAAAATCATGAAAAGATATATATACGCCG